>ML783729.1:896687-920249 GCA_009831015.1 Picea engelmannii
ATGTACCCTCGCAGGGGTGCGGAAATCCCGTTTACAAAAATTTAAGTGCCGGTGTTTAAAAACACCCAGTAGAACCCGGCTGTCTTCGACATAGATAATCTTCATGAAATGAGTTGGCCTCTGTGCTAACCCAGCGGTCAACAAGGAGTAATAAACTGTTGCTGAGTGCCCTCTCTCTTACAAACATTCAACAAACTCATTAGAACAGAACTTTCCTCCAGTATTCGTTCAGAGGATTTTAATGCATTTACTGGATGACTGTCAACATTTGCCTTAACTTTTTGAATTCAACAAAAGCATCTGATTTTTTCTTGAGAAAATATACTCACATTTTCCTGGAAAAATCATTGACAAGCAACAAGAAATCCCTGGCTTTGGAGGCTGAGATTGTCCTCATTGGACTGTAGATATCAAGATGGACAAATTCAAGTACTGCCTTCGTGGCTTCGCCTTGCAGGATTGGTCTTCTTCAAATTGCTTGCTTAACATGCTTCACAATATACCCTCCCTTGGATTTTTGGCAAACTGAACACCATTTTACTCTTAGTCAATAAGGAAAGAAATTTAAGACTCAAATATCCATACCTCTGATACCAAAATGAATTGCTATTTCTCTTATTGCCAACCATCAAAGCATGTAACTCTGATTACTCATCATCAATTAGCCCGTATAGGCCCTGCTTCTTTACTCCTAATGCTAACTTCTTATTGCTTCACCTATCAATTTCTAAGCATCTTTCTCCCTGGAAAATAACATCAAAGTGTGGACTGTGTTTTGTAATCTCACTAAAGGAAAGCAAATTCTTATTAAGTACAAGATTGTACAAACCATTCATAAACATCAAAGTTTTAGCTTTCAACTTGATTCACACCTTTCGGTCTTCAACATAGTATTCTTCCCCATCACCAAATACTACTGAATCTGATCTGGTATCTTCTTTTACAAAGACAATAAACCAATCATTGTGTTTAGTGACATGTTTAGATGCATCATAGTTGAAAAAGTTAAAAACCAATCATTTGACTTGTTGCCTCCTGGATTTGCACACAACATAACTCCAATCTTCCAGGTACAAACCCTAGGGAAACTCTTGGAAGTTCTAGGTGTTACTGCTCAAATTCTCAGTAGGTGTAAAAAGTCCCAAGCACAATTGGTGAGAACCTAGAGGCAACTACTAGGCAAGCCACCCACTGTCACCTCGGTGGCCCTGCCCCTCACTTTAGACTAAGGAAAGGGTTCCTAGCCTAGGAGGGTATCCCTAAAGGATCATTTAAGCCCAATCGTTGTATTAGTGGTGAAAACTTAGGCTTTGGTTAATTCAAATTTGCAAATCGCTTAGTGTTATGAGCAAGTTTAAGTGTGATTTTCTTAGAGAATTGATTCAACTCAACAATACACCATAAAAGTGAAATACATTAAGGTAATTATACCCATGAGAAAGTAAATGATTAGATAACCAATGAAATTAACCAATGGACAAAGGAACATTAGAAGCCTTAATGTGTGTGTTTAGCACATGAGAGTTAAACCATGAGATTGATAACTCGCTATTAAATGAAACCAAGTGAAGATTGATTATGCTACAATGTTACTTAAACCATTAAGTGCAAATCATGAACATCTAGCAAACTAGAAAGTTTCCACCATGAATTAGCAAGTAGTAAATCTGATCTATGAATCAATGACATATCCCATATGTTTGATCAACCATGTAAAAGTATAACAGCAAGTACCAAAGTGGAAATGTGGTTAAAGAGTGGGTTTATTCTTGATACAATGCTAAAAATTAGCTCAAGAAGGATTGCACATGAACCATGAGTTACACCATGAAAAATATGTCATCAATTTGTCACAAGGTTAATCCTTAAAGATGAGGAGTGTATTGCAAGTTATGACTTATCTTTAGGATTAGATTCCAGATTTAAGTCACTCCAATAACAAATAGATCACAAACCATAAACCATCAAAGATGAACATGTAAAAGTAAGTCCAAATGGTTGCTTAGCACCTTAAGATATCATTCATCCATGGCCATGAGAGTTATGATATGATTAAGTACTTGGAGTAAATTTGCCCTTATAATGATTATAATTTATGTGGTTAGATGCAACTTGAGACAATGAATCAAAATGTGAACTAGTGAAGCATCCAAATCAGCAATAAATGAGGTGCATGAGAGAAAGCAAGTGAGAAACCACACTTGCTCCTAAGCTTACTAGATCTGTTTTTATAAACCTTTAAGAGATGAATTTCAGATCTAATATAATAAAGCCTCTACTTCAGAAAATAAACCAGCAATCCAAGAGGCTAGAATATGAGCAAAACAATGAAAAGTCTAGCAAGTAAAACCTAGAATGTTTCCCTTATGAAGTGTGGAATTGTTAGATCTATTTGAGCATTCACTTTATGATTCTTAGATCCAACAAAAAACCTCTTTAAAGATATTTAGAACAACAATATGAAGAGGTAAACTAGAGCAAATTGTTTTAGAGATCTAGCACAAAGGAACCATCGATTTTTCTTAAATGCTCAAGTCTATCAAAAATATGCGAATTTAAGACTAATAAGCTTGAGATGCAATCTAATGTAATGATGATAATGCTGTTATAAACACTTATATTGCAGAAAACAAAAGTAAAAGAATGAAATTTTGTGTTTTAATGGTTGGCAAATGGAAAGATCAATGTCTTCGCCACTTGGGTATGGACTCACACATAGATCTTACTTGAGGCTATGTCCTTATGTAAGATTTGGGGTTCACAAGCAATCATAAGATGTGCTTAGCAATCCCCCAATCTCAATATCTTCCATAGGAGGAACGAGACCTCCTTCAATAAGTCTCTATGCAGAATATAATTATTTTATTTCGCGGAGTAGGGGCAGCCAACCTGTCGAATCATTATCCCAACTTGCACAAAATGCTTCCAAAAACTCCGCAAAAGAAGAAAACATGCCTTTTCCAAGGATTTCATACCTCATCTGTGTAGACCCTCTCAGATTTATCATAAAAACTTTCATCATGACATCCTCATGGAAAAAGTCATTGTTCTTATAGAATGCAATAAAAGTAGAGATATATTCCACAACTGAATCCCCATATCCATAGAAAAGGGGAAAGACCCCTTCCATGTCAATTATATGATCATGGGGAAAGCTCTTCATACCTAAAAAGTCAATCGGAGCATAACATTTTGCCAACCATGAAGGGAGCTCCTCCATCTTTCTTGATTCGTAAAACTCAAAGTAAGGCTAAACCGGGGATGAAAAATATCTATTAAAATACCACAATGGAGTCGCCAATACATACCTTACTTCTTACCTTGGAGAGGGACTTCTTGTAATGTATCTTTTTATTATGTTTTGTTCGAGTGGAGTCGCCAGATGAGATCCTGCCAGTTAGTCAATAAAATAACAATCTCACCAAGGTACAAAACAAGAAACTTATGAAAGATGTGTTGTTGAGGGTCATCGTACCATTCCCATTCATACTTACGACTTTCCACACTTTTTCCCCTCCGTTTCGTCATCTTTTGGGTTTCTGGGTTCATTGACCCCAAGAAGGGATTGTACCTCATTTCATGGGAAGAAGGGGCTAAAGGCCCTGAGGTGTTGTCACTGTCCAAAGTTAAAATCCAATCATTATCCTTCCTGGTGCTCGCCCGAAGGTCTTGACAACAATGAAACGCTTCTCCATAAAAATCAAGGACCTTCTAAACATATAATCAATAAGTGTCCCACTTGTTGGGGAAATGCATTTTGCGGTGTCTCTTACTTTCCATTGCATATGTCATTGTGTGTGTTTCTAACTTTAGGTGGCATTGCAGTACTCCTTACTTTCCATTGCACATAATACTCAATGTTTTGGACCATAATAAATTAATGGCAATAAAAGGGCTTAGAAAAATGTTGCATTGCGGATGAAGGGTAGCACACCCTCCACAAAGGCATCCATAAATGAGACAATACAAACCCTTGTATGTTAGGAACCCCCTGCCTAGAATTATTTTCCCAATCCACCTCATGTTCATTTCATGACTTAGATGGGGTCTTCTTGGGAAACATCCTTGACTTGGGGATTGGCCTACCCAATAGGGCACCTTGACACCCCTCCCATACCTAAATTTGGAAAAGTTTATAAGGTCTTTGAGCCTTTGTTTAATTTGAAAAGGGGGGTTTGATGCACATGTTTGGGTGGTTCTTCTATTAGATGTGGCTTACTTGGCATGATTCATATGACTTGTGGACCCTTGGAGGGCGTACTTGTTTTTCTTTGTAGGACTTTTCTCGATGAAAGCTATTCGTGAAATAATTGTGCCACTTGGACCTTCGTAGGAGCTTGGAATCCCATGAGACAGATGCTAGACCCCACATGTGGGGTACCATTGATGATGAGTGTTGCACCTTTAGGATGGAGGACATTGCCTTTGAAGGCACCTTAACATCACCAAAAGGACGATATTGTACCTACCCCCACTTGAACGTTTTCCTTTGGAGGCCTAGACGTCTAGGCAATTGCGCCCCCCCTCACACATGAACCTTTGAAACACCCCTTGAATGAGTTGTGGGCCCCTCCCATGAGTGGTGCGCCCTTCCTAGCCCTCCACCTCACTCCTAGCTTGGCCCCACACTCCACTCACCCATCCAACTCATCAATCCATGACCAAAACCCTAGATGGTGCGCCCCTCTCCTTGGGATTCTCTCATGGGGTTGGGTTGCAACACTTGACATGCATCCAAGAGGGGTCGTTTTGCCTCCTTGGGTATACATACAACCCCTCACCCCCTCATTTCACCACCATTCTTTGAGCTAGTGTTACTCTACTGAAATTTCGCCCCACTTCTCTTGCTCTTGCCATCTTGCATCCATCCCATTTTTCTCTTGAGAGTCTTGCAACAACTTGTTGCTGCAACACTCGCCCATTTGGATTAATAAAGCTTTGGAGGATTTGGAATCACCAAGAGTTTTCGGGTTGTATTCTTACACATGAGGTGACTTTGTGGATTTGAGTTTATTGGTAGCATTGAGTAGATCCTTAGGTAAAGTAGTTTACTTGAGTAGATTAACAAAGAGTATTCTTGCTGGTTTATATATGTTGGATAGCTAATAGTGTGAAGTATTTCAGATTGTTAGTTTATCCATACATGTTATCTACTTCCATGCTTCACGATTTGTTTTGAGTTTTGCAAGTTCGCCTCAAGGGATTGTTGGGATAGCCTCAAGGAGGAGTCTTCCCTCAAAGCCCATACAAACTCCTTGCCTTATTTAGTCTGATTTTCCGATTACATTTCATTTATATTTCAGTTAGATAACCATCTTAGATAGGTCATATAAATCAGATTTTTATTTGGAGATTTTATGTGAAAAATTTCTGCTTGAAAAACATAAATTTTTCGTAACATTTTTGTGTTGTGCAACATTTCCAGCAAGCATTAGCTTGCTGGTTTTTGCAGATTCTTACTAGGTACAAGGGGATATGCTGCCCAAATTCACCCGTACAACACTCCAAAACAACCTTCTTTGAGTGGGTAACGATTTGTCTCTTTCCTCCACTCTTTTCTAGCATTGTAGCAAGCCCCCGGGAAGTTCCCTTGAGGCTTGCATTCTCTTGTTCTTACTTCATCTATTGTAAATCATTTTTGAAAGTTAGTTTGTTGCCTACACCTTGGGAGAGAGATTGGCTTAACCAACCCCCCAATATCGTTTGGCTAGGACTTAGTTTTATTTTTGCATTTGTTATTCTTTTGCCCCACTTGTCATTAGGACAAGGTTGTGTGGCTAGTTTGTTCTAAAAATAATTGTATTTACATTCCAACCCTCTTTGGCACAACATTGGTAGGCTTGCCTCCACCTTGTGCCATTGTGAGTGGTTTGCATCTATTTTCAAAGTTTTGCTTAACTAATTGCCTACACCTTGGGAGAGACATCGCCATATCGTATGGCTAGGATGGTAATAATGTGTTGATGGTTATTGTTGTTTACATGGTTAAAATCTTCTAGAGTAGACATCACACATATACTCATCTTAGCTTAAGCCCCCAAGGCATATTTCCATTCACATGCTCTAGTTTTGATTTCATCAAGTATTTTCGTTTAGGCATGTTCTCTAAATGGATCAAATCACATGGATGAATGATCATAACCTAATGCAATTTTCTGTTACATATTGACAAGTTGTTCTTGTCCCTCACAACACATCTCCCATTTCAAGCTTACATATGTACATGGTTAAGTGAATGATCTTTACTTTCAACTTTCATTTCATGCTTTGGATATGTTTATAAGTTTCAATTTCATAATCTGTAATACATTTTCACAGCCATTTAAGTTTCGGTTTTGGGCATAATTCACAGTTTTTGGGTATCTAAAACTCATTTAAAACACTCACAACACATCTTAAGACTTAGTCCTAAGTCATAACAATATACTAGACCAACTAGGACACCTAAATTCCACCATCTTCACCATTTAAAATGAGAATGGAGGAGGGCAACGGAAGGTGAAGGCCGGGGACGGTCTCACGGCGCGAGGAAGCGTCCTTTCCGTAAAAACTCCATTCTTAGGGCTGACTGTGACAGATAGGGTGGGCCTCGTTGCCTTACTATCTTGAACATCCAACAACTATTTGGCAATAGGAGGAGGATTAAGGTTTGACACTTAGTTAGGAGGGTAACTAAAATCTGTAAAATCTTTAAGCAACTCCTAACCACTTAGTCTTGTAGGCAATCTTCTTTTGGGATATATCTTATGGTTGTTTAGAGCACTAGATTGCAAGCACATACATCTTTTATCTTTCATGCAAGTCTATGGTTTAATTATCTAAGTGTTAAATCTTTCAAGTGAGTTGAGCATTTGTCTTTCAAGTATTTCATATCTTTGGTAAATGCTCTTTATTGTGTGATCCCTCAAGAGATAACGCATCCCACTTGGATGCATCTTCTTGTTGGATCTTGAGTGCTTTATGGTTGCCATTGAAAAACAGTCCAATTCTTATTGGGGCATGCTTGGCCTTATGTAAATGATCTTAACATTTTGAATATCTTTTAATTCTCACATTTTAGCACTTGGTCAATCTTGATTATTTGTATCTTGTCTATCTTGTAGTTTTGTTCATAGCTGTGTAGTATCTTTTATTCATTGTTGTAAGTATTTATATCTTTTGTTGTGAGATAATTGTACTTAAGTAATCATTGTAATCTTTTGTAATCAACCTTCTTAAACATAGTTGACCCTTCGCCCAACCTTAGGCACTAGTCTTAGTTGACTTAGGGAAGGGTTTTTGTTTGACATAAATTATTGTGCATCTTGCATTTACTGCCTTAGCATCATAGGTTAGTCTTTCCCCCAAACCTTTAACAAATTAAAACTAACTCCTAGAACTTCAAGTTAAATCATATCTAGTAACTAGGGTCTACCCCCCTTGGTTTCCCTAGGAGTAAGCCTAGAAGGAAGAGGTTCCAGTCAAGGTGACAGGGTGGACTGTGAATCTAGGCATTGTGCCTCCAAGGACACACTAAGTGAGTTGAACTTTGCTCACGTTTGCAAGTGTGTATTAGGACGACAACACGACCAACAAGGAAAGCATCCTCGTCACTAAAGACCGGTCTAGTAAGTAAGTGTCTCAACAAGCTGTCGGTCTCCACAACCTGATCTATCAATGGACTCCCCAAAAGAGGTGACTGACTCTCCCCATACTAATAGGTATGTATATAGTCATCTATCTCCAAGTCATGCCTCTCATCCCGGGTTTGCAGAAACATGTGTCCCTTGTGTTCAAATACTACACAAGTCTCCTCTACCACATCCGAAATGCCACTGATATCCTCCTGTGTCATGTCTATCATAAGTGTTTGAGAAGATAAGGACTGTGCCACACTCAACTCCATATGAAGCTCCTCCTCACCAATGCAAGGTTCCCTAGAAGTCATGTCATCTCCCAAAGGTTGGTCATCTAACCTCTGAATCTCCTCATACCTAGGTGCGAATACATCTGCACCATCACAAGCACCCTGGTCATCACTATGTCCATCAAATGCTCAAGAGTCCTGAGACTGCTCTAATGAGACATCTAAGGCCTCATCTAGTTCCCAAGGTTCTTTGCAACTGTAGCAAAGTTCCCTGCTAGCATGTGGTGATGTATCTACCTCCATGACTGCTTTGGCTCTATTTTCCTTTGCTATGCTGCTCCAATAATTGATTTTTCCTATCTTCTTGGCCCATAATGCAACCTCATCTTTGCTCCGCCTAGGATTTTTGATGGATACAAACTATTGGAATGTTACCTGAGCCCTGAATGTCTCACTAAGGGCTTGATATTCTTCATCACAATATATAATCTCTTCTGCAAAATCCATTTTCCTTCATGAAGACCCTCAGGCTAGCAGGAATAATGGCTATGATACCACTGTAATGTTCCCAAACAGATTTGCTTGGAACATGTTAAGTTTTAAGGTTTTCTGGTTGTGGTATTTTGTCAAACACTTTGCAGATTTTAGTCTTCTTGAGTTTCGCTGGGTTTATGATGATAATTCTTGTTGTGTTTGCAACAAGTAAAAGATAGCAATATAGCAATGACATATACTCAATAAGATGCAATACAAGGTAACATAAGGAATAGCCACAAATACCTCAGATCTGAGTTTTATTTATCATAATAGCTGACCTCATATAAAGTAGAGTAGATCTGGAATATACATAGAAGAATGATGTAGTGGCTGATAGTGCCTCCCAAAATAGAATGGAATGATAAGGATATGATCTCCTAAGAGCCCTCCAAGCTGAATATAAGAGATCTAGAAGATCCAACTCAATCCCTAGCTGTTATGTGATGTCCTCTCTAGCATAATGCGCCCTCACTGGCTGTAGGTGGCCAAGAATTCGACCTCCAAGAAGATGACCTTTGAATCACTGAAACCAACTACCAAAAGGTAGATCGGGGGATAAGAAACCCCTATGATGAATTTCCAAGCTGCTGGGAGTGATATCCCACTCCAAATCACTAGATCCACTAAGAACAGTGCGCCCTCCTGAAGAGAAAACTCGCCCCTTTGGAAGATAGACTGAATCTGCTGAAGAATGCCCACACACACTGCTGCAAAATGGTGCTAGGGTGGTAGTAATCGGTCTTGGAAGGAGCTCTACTGTAGATCTAGCTCTCCCAAGACAAATCAAGTCTCTCTTCCTCAAGTGATGCGCCCAACCTGCAGAAAACCACCAGAAATGCGCCTTACTTCCTCAAACTGCCTCTAAACTGAATAGAACCCGAGCTAGAATGGTGAGGGAGGAATCTTTCACCTCCTTGGCCAAGCTTGTATCAGGAAAGGTGGAATCTTTCACCACCGAGCTGATCTCTAGGGTTTGTTCAGTCAAAACCCTTAAAACCCCCAAGTATTATGGGCTCTCTAGCAAGAAGCCAGACATCAAAATGATAATCAACATCATGAGAGAATAGAAGCCCCTATCTCTCTTTTATCCCCTCGTTCATCTTTTCTCTCCAAGTGACTTTTACTTTATTTTTAATATTCCTTAATTAAATCACTTAATTAATTAATTAACCTTTTTCCCTCTAAAAAGTGATTTAGTTGTCCTTATAACTTCTCTGGCCATTAAAAGTCACTTCTCATCATCTTATCCTGTAGTGCTCTTCCTCTCGTTCCGATGATCTATTACACTAAGAGGTTTCTCCAAGTATTATGCCCAAAATGACCTCCTTAGTGAATTTAATTAAAATATGCTCCATAATAACCTATGTTGCACGGGGACCCGTCCCCCCAAAAAAAACCCGTGTACCCGCCGTTCCTGCGTACCGGGGACTTGGGGACCCTTAGGAAACTTACCCAAATTGCTGGGGACTTCATTGGGGACTCGGGGACTTGCTGGCCGTCCCCAAGACGTTCCCGATAGATTTCAGGGACGTTACGAATAGATTTCAAGGATGTTCTAGGCAGATTTCAGGGATTTTTTTGGGCAGATTTTGGGGATATTCAGGGCATATATCTTCAGTCTTGACAATCATGGAAATTGATGATTGGACAATAAGATCATTTTTCCCATCTATTATTTTTGTATTGCATTGAATGTAAATTTGTTGTAAAAGTTGTAGCTCAAAACATGGGTTTTGATTTGGGTTTCTGGTGATTTAAATATTGTATTTTCAGCAACAAGGTTACAACAAACAAAGTTTCCATGTCAAAAAAACAAGAAATGCAACATTTCAAAGGGCTGATTCTTATGGTTATTGTTCTTGTTCTTCTCATTTTTCTGGTCATCTTAGCTTTTACATATTGTACATGGGTTTTCAAGAGTCATTCAATTATAGTGCTTCCACCATCCCAACCTCAAGCATTGTGAAAACAATCAGATAGTAGTGACTTCGATTGGGCACTAAATGTTTGAATAAATTCCTATTCAATCACATTCTTAATCTGAAATATGAATCTAATCTCTTTACAGAACCAAAGTGTTTTATAGTGGTTTTCAACACAACCATAAAAATATACAAAACCTATTGAGAAGGGAATGCCTTTTATGTTTTAACATAATCGTCAATAACAAGAAATATGATTAAGAAAAACTGCTATAGAGACATTTCTCATTTAAGTTTCCTAAAGCTAAACTACATTTTGCTCTTCTCTAGAATCCAATAATGAAATGTCACTCTGCCCTTTTTTAAATTGGTCAAGCTTTTTCAGAATTGGCAAGTGTAAGGGCCGTGCATAATACTGTATAGTATAGCTAGCTTGATATGCTTACAAACTTGAAGCAACTACAAATGTTTATGGTGAATTTTAATATTTTTTGATATATATATATATATATATATATTTATTATTGCCGTCCCCCCCAAAATTTGGGGGTGCGCTCTAGCCGTCCCGGGGATGCGTCCCCCCGTCCCCGCCGTTCCCCCGTCCCAAAAACCAATGCAACATAGATAATAACTCAAAATTACGGAAATCGTCGGAATGCAACGAAACCAAAGACAAGCTCTGTGGAATGGATTCTGATAATGAATTATGATGAACGATGCAAGTCGTGCCCAATAAAACCCCTCAATATCTCCTAAACTCACTATTACCCTCATCTGGCTACTCTGGCAGGCATCCCACTCTGTAACATAGTAACATCCAAAAATGGGGACATTACATAGATGAATATTACATTATTATGAAGTTAGAAATGCCATCCATACTCCATAGTATATTAATTATTATATCAAAACTTTGAAAGAAAGCATTATGAATAAACAAGCAAGGACATTTAAATGACAAACATAAATGACGAGGAATGTTCCACCATCGCTTATATTGGGATCCACATCATTAGTATCATCCTTCATCCTTTGCCTCTTGTCTAGCCTTTGCTTCTACTTTGATCCTCTAGGGAGATCAGTCGACACCACTCAATTTTGATGAAACTACCTAGTCCTAGCCTTAAAATATGGTAGAAAAAGCTTAACATGCCTAATCAATGATTTTGGTTTGAGTGAATGGTGCATTTTTGCTAAGTCCATGACAAAGGAGTTTAAGAATCAACACCACCAACATTGGGGTACATAAAGGGCTTGGTGCTCTTTATTAAATGCCAATCACATACCCTCATACGTGATAGAATCCAATGAAAATGTTGCAATCCCATCAATCCTAAAATCCTGAAAACTGTTAAGTTTGCTGAATTTTGAATGGGATATGAAATTCTACTTTCTCCACATGAAGTCCAATGAGGTTGGAACCTCTCTCAAACATCCTGAAACAATTAATGGTAATGTTAAAAATTTAAGTAAAAGGATAAAAATGAAAGATTACCATTAGGGAGCACCCAAGGAGCGTGCTCTCAGGCTCTGGGAGCATCTCAGGGAGTGTGGCGCTCCCAAAAGTGTAGGGAGTGTCCCAAAATTGCCAGAGTACATTCCAAGGGTGGCTTCCTGGGCACTCCAGCTCGGAGGGAGCTTTGTAGCTCTGGAGGGGGGAGGGGGGGGGGGAGCGCTTCTGGTAACTATGATCTCACATGAGATATTGCTATTTTATTGTAAAGGAAGATGATATAAATAGGTGCCCTTCCTCATTATCACTCATGGTTGGATTTTTGGAGATTCCACTCCTTGGAGCTTAATTGATATATCTTTCTTGGAGCATATGGTTGTGTAAAGGTTTCTTTCTTTGTGGATGATTGTTGTCAATTCTTGAAGCTTCTCTATGTTGGCTCTTATTTGGTGCATAAGGATTAATTGTGAAATGCTCAAGTCTTCTACAAGATAACTAGATTGATCAATTTGAAGGGTAAAATCTACCACTTGGAAGGAAGAGGTTCTAGGCTAATTCCTTCCTTCTTCCTTTGTTGGTTTGGTGATTATTTGGTGCCTTGCTTTTCCTATCCATCTTGGAACCCTAGAAAGAAGTATTAAGTAAGTCTATCAAGCCGTAGTTGATCTTGTTGGTGAAGGTCATTCTTGTAAGGATCCCTTCTTGTTGAACCTTGATCTCCATTGTTAATCTTGATTGGATAAGAGTTTTTTTCCCTCTTGGTTCTAATCTCTTAGCCCTAATCCTTGAATGAAATAGACCAATTGTTAAGAGGGTTTCTTCTTGGCTCCAAAAACCTCTTGATTCACCTTGACTCCATTGCCCTTGTTGGATATGGCATTTATCTATACTTCCTTTCATCACCTATTTCAAAACTTTAAAAACCCCAAAATTCTGTTTTATTAAGTCTACTGTCAACTTCACGCTATGGCTCATTGCTTGGACTTAGTAATCGTACTAAGGATACCCCCCTTGAACCGAAGGAGAGTCGGCCTAAAGTGAAGAGAATAGGTTACTAAAGTGATAGTGGTGACCATCCTAATAGTTTCCCCTTGAGTTGTACCTTGTGGATTAGGGATTTTATCATTAAGTACAATTTGGGTGGTAACACTTAGTAATGAAACCATTCATCTAGGAGTAAAGCAATGTGAGGATGTTCTCTCTCTTGTTTTATTTGCTGTTTTATTTTTGCACTTGTTATCCATCTTGTATCAAATCAAGTTGTAGATTGGAAGTACATTTCAGCCATAAAACAACACCTTCCTGTTAGGATTGATGAGTGGCACCCCTAGCTCTCCAAGATTAGTTTCCATAACATGTTTCTAGCAAACACTTAAGGTTGAATGTATCAAATTAGTTTCTTTTTCCTTGAGTGCACGATCACATGATGGAGGTATCAAACTAGTTCTTTCATCCAAAGAGTTCGAATGTGGGGAACTAGCCCTTTCTAACATAAAGCCTAACCAAAATGGTTGATTGTAACAAACTTGTTCTATCATTTCATGCAATATTTCACGACTCCATTAGCCAAATAGATTGATAGGCATTGGTTCCACATCTTCTGATTTCCTTGTTCCCCTCTTCTTCCTTTCCTTTCTTTCCAATATCTCCTTTCCCATTTTCATTTTCTTCCATATGATACAACCTTTGTTTTGTTAAGGTTTACTTTTCAAACTTCACCTTGAGCCTCCACTCCATAGCCTTAACAATCTTATCTTAGGGAGGCCCACCTTGTGTTGGAGAAGAGCCAACCGAAAGCATGGGGAAGAGCTACTAAGGTGACAATGGGCATCCTTTCTGAGTTACACAAAGCTTTCACCTTGTTGCTTGGAACTTTACACTTTTGTTGGTGCTAGATTTTGTTATGACAGACATCATCATATGTTTTTCAATCAAAATTTGAATATTTTATATATTTTTTGATTGATCGTTTTATTTTCCACTTCTGGTTTTGGGGTCGACCAATGCAGTGCTGGTTTTGGTTATGATACCATTAGTGTTATGGTGGTTAAGCTCGACTTTGTGTTCCCTTAGTGGTCATTGAGGTCATTTGTGACTTACCCTTAGTAGGTGGTTATAGCCCACATTAGTGGTTAGTGTGGTGGTTAATCTTGACTTAGGGGTCCCTTATTGGTTATCAATTTCATTTATTTAGCCACAATGGTTTTTAGGGTTAGGGTTTGGTAATCTATCCCCAACACCTATTAAATGTGATTGTCACCGCAATTGTAATCACTCAAGTCTATATGCTATTCATAGATTACTCGGGTATGACATGGACACAAAATACTTGTATCAAACTTTGATCTGATGTGCTTCTAATTGTCTTGGGTCATTGGCCCATATCTTCAACACAAGGGATACCTATGACTTTCACCTAGCCTCATCGGTTAAGAGATATTATATATGTGGGTCATCGGATGTGGTAGACAACTCAGTTGGCTCAATTACAATGGCAAATATCTTTGGCGGGTTTTGTGTAATATCCCAGATCCAGCTAGTCTAGGAAAATTGCTAAACTGCTGTGTCTACTGTCTGATCTAATACACTGGGGGTTTCTGGATACATTTAAGTTGCAAGTTTTAACATGCTTGGTGTTTTTTGCATGTATGTGTAAATAAATAAGTTGTTTACAACATATGAATAAGCATACAGATAGATAATGACACAAAAGATTGTAAATCATATATTATGAGTTTTCTGCTGGTTATAATGCTGTATGCAGCTGAAAATAGAGAATCACTCGGCTAGATCAGATCTAAGTGGATTTTACCTGGAATACAATAAAGAAGTAAACTAGAAAGATGATACCTGGATGACAGAAAACTGTTGTTGGATAGGATGTGAGCTGGATGATCTGATGTGCGCTACGACAACTCACACGATAACTGCTGCGGAACTGGATTGTGCGCCTTGGTGGATACACACCTCAAATCTGACTGAAAACTGTCCCAAACAGTGTGCCTTGCCCTCTCACTCAGTCTTGGTGACTGACAACCTGACAATCGACCCTCTGTTGATGTGTTTGGACCTCGGATGGATCCCCCTGGAGAAATGCGCCCCCACTGCTGCTGGAAACTATGCCCTAGTGATTCCTCCATTGAAATCGACTGATAAGGATCTCAAACTGAGCACCCTAGGCTCGTTTGAAATGGGTTGGAAGGATTTCCCTGGATTTGATCTGATGAGCTCTCGGGAATCCCAAATGTGTCCTCTCCAACTGCTGCACCCTCAATGGCTGAGAAATGCGCCCAAGATGATTTCTCTGTCGGAATTTGACGAGAAACCAGGCAATAGAAGCGTCTTGCCCTCCTCTCAGCTGGGTCGGACGGGAATCACTAGATTCTCCCTGACTGGGACAAGTCGAATCAATCTGATGCTCGTAGCTGTGCCCTCTACCTGGACAAGTGCGCCCTCACTGCTGCAAACTGGATAACTGCTGCTGAAGTACGATGGAAGATCTGGATGATCTTCCCGATGACTAGGTTGTGTCTCTCAACACCGAAATTAGCCTCTGGGTGTCTTCCTCTTGGAATCTACAAATCTCTCTCCTGAATTGCGCCTCTCTCGTCAACTGTCAAGTCAAATTCTTCATAATGATGAATTAGGTCACTTTACCTTTTCTTGTAGCCGCCCGAAACCCTAATTTGCTGTTGACCTATTTTTAGCTCACTTTGGCTTAAAAGTGCTTTTAGTCACTTTTAGCTGAATGTCAATTTCGAATTATAACACCCTCGGCTGAAGTGACCTCTAGTAACCCTGTTTACCCCTGTATGGCCCTGACTATAGTCTAACGGGGTTGTTTAGACTACTAAGCCTCCTCTTTGGAGCTCCTATTCAGAAAGGGACATTAAAGTCCTCCCTTCCCGAGATTGTTTGTCCTCAAGCAATACCAATCCAGGGTGCTGTAACACCTGCTCGCTCTCCAAAGTAGCATACCGGAATCCCTCTCCATCTAATCAGACACTCTTTGATGACCTTGCTCCTCAGTTTTCTCTCTCGGAACTCCAGTACCTGCTCCGGAACCAACTCCAACTATCCCTTCTCATCCACTGGGGGAAGCTCCTTTGATGTGCTGATGAATTGTCCCACGACCTTCTTGAGGCAAGACACGTGGAACATGTTATGAATCCGACTCCCTTCTGGAATCTCTAGCTCATAGGCAACCTCGCCTACCCTACGCATGATCCTGTAAGGTCCATAGAATCTAAGCTTGAGCTTCTCGGCCCCGCTCTTCTTTAGAGATGATTGTCTATAGGGTTGGAGTCTCAGGAATACCAAGTCCCCCAACCTCGAATTTGCGCTCTATCCTGTGCCTGTCTGCACTCATCTTCTGCTGATTCTCTTTCAGTAACTTGAGAATCTCTCGACTCTCGGTGATCTAGTCTTTGGCGTTGGGAGCTCTGCTCTCCTCGAAAACCAATTCTATCAACATGGGAGCATCATAACCGTACAATGCCCGGAAGGGTGTCATGCCAATCGACATGTGGAAGGTGGTGTTGTAGCAATGCTCTCGTAGATGTAGCCACCTAACCCATGTTCTCTGCTGTCCGCTCACATAGTTTCTCAAATACCCCTCAACCCACTTGTTGACTATCTCGGTCTGCCCATCTGTCTGAGGGTGATAGATGGTGCTGGGTATCAACTCTGTCCCCACCAATCTGAACAACTCCCTCCAGAATGTACCAATAAACCGACTGTCCCTGTCATCGACGATGTTCCTCGACAACCCATGGAGTTTGAAGACCTCCCTGAAAAATAACTCGACCACTTGAACTGCGCTGTAATCTGTCGGTATAGCGTAGAAGTGAGCAAACTTGGTCAATCTGTCGACCACCACATAGATGCGACTCTTACCCCGAACCTTGGGTAGGCCTGTGATGAAGTCCAATCGATATGCTCTCCCATTTCTGTTCTGGAATGGGAAGTGGCTGAAGTAGTCCTGCTGGAAGTGTATGCTCTGACTTGTTTTGTTGACAAGTCACACACTCACTGATGTACCTCATAACATCCTGCTTGAGGCCCTTCCATGAGAACCTCTCTCTAATCTGCCTGTAGGTTTTGAAAAACCCCTGATGGCCTGCCAATGGTGAATCATGAACTGTTGCTAAGATCTTCTTCTTGAGCCCTGAGCCTGGCACTAAGTAGAATCTGTCCTTGTAGAATATGACATCGTCAATGACCTTGTACCTGTCATCCTGAACCTGCCCATCCAAAACCTCACAAGCGAACTTGTTCTTGGAATATTCCACCAACAAATGGGATTTCCAATCCGTTGAAACCTCCATCAAAGAACATGCCGCAAGTCTCCTAGACAGTGTGTTATGAACATAAATACACATATAAATAGATATTCATAACATAATAATTAATTAATAAATAATAACTATTAATAATGAAAGGACATGTCTCAAAGGACATGACTATTGGTTAAGGGCACCGTTGCGTGGGTATATAAACGAGCCCTCATTCTCAATTGTATATCATCTTATATCTTATCTTATCTTATCTATTCATATTTTATACATTATTCCTACATGGATTACTGTGTTATATTCCAGATATTTTGGATTATTTGTGCGTGACGAACTTTGTTCGTCTCACAGTGCATCGGCCACAATGTTCTTCTTCCCCTTGACATACTCTATGTTGAAATCGAAGGCTTGCACCTTCGTCACCCATTTCTGTTGGCACTCACTGAGATCCTTCTGCTCAAGGAAATACTTTAAGCTGTTGTGATCTGTTTTGAGTCTTTTGACCATGAACTTGTTGCCCACCAAATATTGTCTGAACTTGGTCAAGGCATACATGATCGCCAACATTTCCTTGTCATAAATAGAGTATAGCCTCTCAGGTTGATTGAGCTTCCTTCTCTCGAACACAATGGGGTGTCCTCCCTGCATCAAAATTGCCCTGATGCCCTTGCTAGATGCATCACACTCGAATACAAACGGTAAAGTGAAGTCTAGTAATGCTAACACTGGGCATGTGCCCATGACTTCCTTCATGTGATCAAAGGCTTTCTGCGACTCATCGGTCCAGATGAAGGCCCCTTGTCTGGTGAAATCTGTAAGTGGTGCTCCAAGCTGAGAAAAACCCCTGACAAATTGCCTATAATAGCTGCATAGCCGAAAGAAGCTCCTCAACTCTGTCACATTCCTGGGCGTTGGCCAATCCAGAATGTCCCTGCTCTTCTCCTGGTGCACCTGTACCCCCTGCGCACCGATAATGTGGCCCAAGTAAAGTAGTTCTGTCATACCAAATTCACACTTGGACTCTTTGGCGTATAGTGACTGTGCCTCCATGATGCCGAGTACCTCATCCAAGTGCCTCAGATGTTCCTGCCATGTCTTGCTGTAAACCAGGATTTTGTCAAAGAATACCAACACTGATTTCCTCAACTGATCCCCGAATATGTGGTTCATGCAAGACTGAAATGTAGCCGGTGCATTGGTTAGCTCAAATGGCATAACGAGGAACTCAAAATGATCGAAGTGGCATCGAAATGCCGTCTTCTCTATGTCCTGCTCTCAGATGCTGATCTGATGATATCTAGAGCGTAGATCAATCTTCGAGAATAAAACTACCCCATGCAGTTCATCCATCAACTCATTGATGTGAGGGATATGATACCAGTTCTTGATGGTTTTCTTGTTCAAGGCCCGGTAGTCGATGCACATCCTCATGGTACCATCCTTCTTCAGAACTAAGACAATTGAAGAAGTGAATGGATTGCGGCTAGGTTTGATATGTCCCATCGCTAGCAATTCCTTAATTGCTTTCTGTATCTCATCCTTGAACCTCCGAGGATGATGATAGGGTGCTGTGATCATGGGTTTGACCCCCTCCTCCAACTCAATGGTGTGCTCAAACCCCCTGTCAGGTGGTCTCCCTAGTGGAATCGATCCAAAAACCTGCTGATGTCGTCCCAACAAGGTCCTGATCTCTGTCTGATACTGTTGCTGATCATCTGAATCCCTCTGTGTAGTGATCAAGCACTCTACAACATACACTACCTCCCCATGCGTGAAGATTCTCTCCATCCTCTTGGCCGAAACTGTCCTGAGTGCCCCTGTCGACATGCCCCTCAGCACAATCCTCTTCCCCTCACAGTCTTTGAACCCCATCTCGAAGGTTTGGTAGTTGGTGGTGATCTTGCCCAAGGTGATCAACCACTGGACTCCCAACACCACATCTATTTCAGATAGGTCAACTACATAAAATGTGTCTCTCACGGTGTAGTTACCTAGATTTATCTCCAAGTCCGAAACTCTGTCTAGACACTCCACTGTGTGGCCATCTGTTATTGCGACATCAAACCCCTCAAACTCCTCTGTCTGAAGTGCCTACCTCAACACCAATGAAGCATCAATGAAGTTGTGGATGGCCCCACCATCTATCAGGGCGATTGCCCGCTGTCCCTAAATAGTCCCTCTGATCCGGAGGGTGTCATACCTCGGAACACCAGAAAGGGTCGCTATGACTCCTTCCTTTGCTAGTTTTCGTCTGTTAGCCTTCTTAGGAGGTTGTGGCACTACCGGTGGGTGGTTCCCTGTCGGTGTCGATGGTCTTCGGGGAGGCTGCTCCTCAGCCTGTGATGGCTCCTCCTATGAGCTAGTGGATCCACCGTCCTGCTCCTCACTATCCACACTGTCTGCTGCCACCTCAATATAATGAATCTCTCCCTTGCCCATGCACCTGTGGCCTGGGACCCAAGGGTCCTTGCAGGTGAAGCATAACTTCTTCCTCTTAAGCTCTCGTCTTGTCTCATCATCCAACTTCTCCTTGCCCTTCCACTCTCTCTGGAATGGCTTCCTGTCTCGGTTCCTTTGTGGTACGAAGGGTTTGGAAAAGCATTTAGTCTTCGGTGCCGAGTCTGCCAAATCTTGAGTACGTAAGATGGCATTCTGCAAGGTGCGAGTCATGTATGCCTTCACCCATCCTCTCAAGGGTTCTGTGAGCCCCTCTGCGAACAACATAATCAACCTGGTCTCTGAGATATCTGTCACTGCCACTGCCACCCGCTGAAACTCTCTGATGAATGCCTCTACTGTGCCAGTTTGTCTCAACTGAGCTAGATCACTGAAATGGATCTCTAGATCCCTCCTGTCAAACATGTCCATGTATCTCTCTGTGAACTCCCTATAGGAGGTGATGTGACTGTGACCCATTGTCACCAGTCCATGATGCCACCACTCGTGTGCCTCACCCTCCAAGTGTAGGGTAGCGAAACTGATAGCCTTTGTCTCGGCCATCTGGTTGAGCTTGTAGTACGTGTCTAGCTTTTGTACCTAAGCTCTGGCAGTGCATTTGGACGATCCGTCAAAAGAAGGTATGGTGAGTTTACCAACTTTCCGGATGAAATCCATGTTATGCCCCTGCTGCTGTTGCTGTCCTCCTCTTTGAGGTTCTCTGGGCCGTTCCCAAGTCTTAGTCCACAGTACTCAACCAAGGTCATGTCCTGATGGAAGTCATGGCCCAATGTTGCGTACTCCCTCCTGTACTCTGTAATGTCCTCTACCTGAGTGGGCGACCTCTGTGCTATCGACTGTTGTGCTGTTGCTGGGGGTGCCCTCTAGAAAATAGGGAACAATGGCCTGGGAATCCTACTCGAAGAGGTGTATGTGCGAGTAGGTGAATGGGGTCTACTGCTTGCCCCTGAGTTCCCCTGCGCTGCATGTGGGGCTTGTGTGCTCGGGGTGCTCACTATAGCCAATTTATCAACCATCTGCGCCAAGGACTGAGTCATGGCTTGCTCACTGACCACCAGATTGTTGAGTACATGCATGAAGGCTGCCTTTGGTTCCATGGGGGCCTTGCCACTGCCCTATGGTCTCTCATATTTGTCTCCCAACATCCTCTCTGCCTCACACTCTGCCTCATGCTCTTCCCTTCTCTCTGCTTCCCTGTGCGCCTCTTCCTCTTCCTTTGAACTAGGAGGAAAGGGGGGAAAATCTGGTCTAGGTCTCCTCTCCCTTCGTCTGTTGTAAGTGATGTACTCATCACCTACGTGCTCACGACCCTCTGGTTCACCTGCTGAACTCATTGTCTTTAGTCACAGGCTGGCAGGACTAAAACTCTGATACCACTGTAATATCCCAGATCCGGCTAGTCTAGGAAAACTGCTAAACTGTTGTGTCTACTGTCTGATCTGATACACTGGGGGTTTCTGGATGCGTTTAAGTTGCGGGTTTAATATGCTTGGTGTTTGTCGCATGTGTGTGTAGATAAATAAGTTGTTTACAACATATGGATAAGCATATAGATAGATAATGACACAAAAGATTGTAAATCATATATTATGAGTTTTCTGCTGTTACAATTCCATATGCGGCTGAAAATAGAGAATCACTCAGCTAGATCAAATCTAAGTTGATTTTAGCCGGAATACAATAAAGAAGTAAACTAGAAAGATGATACCCAGATGACAAAATACTGTTGCTGGATAGGATGTGAGTTGGATGATCTGCTGTGCGCTACAACAACTCACATGGCAACTGCTGCGGAACTGGGTTGTGTGCCCTGGTGGCTACACACCTCAGATCTAACTGGAAACTATCCCAAACAATGCGCCTTGCCCTTTCACTCAATCTCGGTGACTGACAGCTTGACAATCGTCCCTCTGCTGATGTGTCTGGACCCCGGATGGATCCCCCTGGGGAAATGCACCCCCACTGCTGCTGGAAACTGCGCCCTATTGATTCCTCTGTCGGAATCGGCTGATAAGGGTTTCAAACTAAGTACCCTAGGCTCCTCTGAAATGGGTCGGAAGGATTTCCTTGGATCTGATCTGATGAGCTCTCGGGAATCCCAAATGTGTCCTCCCTAACTGCCGCACCCTCAATGGCTGAGAATTGCGCCCAAGATGATTTCTTCGTCGGAATCTGACGAGAAACTAGGCAATAGAAGCATCCTTCCCTCCTCTCAACTGGGTCGGAGGGGAATCACTGGATTCTCCCTGATTGGGACAAGTCGAATCAATTTGATGCTTAGTAGCTACTCCCTCTACCTGGACAAGTGCGCCCTCACTGCTGCTAAAGTACAATGGAAGATCTGGATGATCTTCCCGGTGACTAGGGTGTGTCTCTCAACACCGAAATCAGCCTCTGGGTGTCTTCCTCCTGGAATCCACAAAGCTCTCTCCTGAGATGCGCCTCTCTCCTCAACTGTCAAGTCAAGTTCTTCATAATGATGAATTAGGTCGCTTTACCTTTTTTTATAGCTGCCCGAAACCCTAATTCGCTGTTGACCTATTTTTAGCTCATCTGCTCTATTTTTAGCTCACTTTGGCTTAAAAGCGCTTTTAGTCACTTTTAGCTCAATGTCACTTTCGAATTATAACACCTTTGGCTGAAGTGACCTCTAGTAACCCTGTTTACTCCTGTATGGCCCTGGCTATAGTCTAACAGGGCTGTTTAGACTACTGAGCCTCCTCTCTGGAGCTCCTATTCGGAAAGGGACATTACATTTTGAACCCAGGTTTGAGCACTGTAAGTGTTTTGAATTAAGTTATTAACCACTTGACCACATCCCACTTGACAAGATATGCTTTTTCATGTGAGTTCTTTTTTTCCTTTGAATTTGATGCAATGGATTTATCTCTTATGGAGATTTAATTTTTATTGACTTCAAGTGGAATATTTTTATTGTATAATATTTATTAAATGCTTTTTTGGTCCAGTGTAGTTTTAAAACTATTGGCAGTCACTGTGCTTTTCATATATGCATTTTTAAAACTATTGGCAGTCACTGTGCTTTTCATATATGCCTTTAAATGCATGATTCCTCTTCGAATCCACACATAATCTCTTCTAGGATATAAAAAAATGATAATAAGATATTTTTCAAAAGACACATTATATCCTTGCTTATGTTACAAAGAAACTGTTTTGTATCATTGTCTCTGTGGCATACAATCTTTGACATTTTTCTTGGTTTTTTCTCTTAAATACAACAGATGGATTTCAGGTATTTGCGGTTCATGAAATAGTTATCCGTTTTTTAGATATTGCAAGTTCTTTGGGCCAGTCAACAGGTGAGCGCACAAAATTTTTATTGCTTTAAAAATGTCCCCTCTGATAAAATTTCTCCGCTGAAAATGTGCTGGTGAATTACCATGCTGGCCAGATGAGTTTTCTCTTTGATATCAAATTAGTTTGTATTTTTGCAACCATTACTTTTAGAGATTGGTGAAACATAACATTCATAAGGTCTCATGAATTATAATAATGATGAGCTTGCAACTATACAGTCCAGTCTAGACACTTTAAAATGAGATTTATTGCTAGTATTTTGGTTTCTTTTCGCTAAACAAAGTAAAAGTCATGGCATGATGTTAGTGGTGGCAGATCTGGGCATAAAAGTGACATTGTTCTGTTAGGTAAAGTCATTTCTGCCATTGATTTTGCTTATCAAAATTTACATGAAACATTTCAAACATTTTATGGATTTCATTTGAAGTTTGAACATCCATTTTTTGGTGAGTGCACAAAATTTTTACTGCTTAAAAATATGTCCCCTCTCTGATCAAATTTCTTTGCTGAAAATCTGCTGGTGAATTACTATGATGGCCAGATGAGTTTTCTGTTTGATATCAAACTAGTTTGTATTTTTTCAACCATCATTTTTCAGTGTTCCACGGGGACGCGTCCCCCAGGGTGGGGGACGCAGGGGACGCGTTCCCCACGTCCCCGGGACGGGGGGACTCCAGGGGGGACGTTTCCCTAAAACCTAAGTAAGAAGTTGGAGTTGTAAGGTGTTTTGGT
>ML783729.1:969756-989517 GCA_009831015.1 Picea engelmannii
CAAAAAATAAGGAAGAACTTTTACGATTAAGACGACATAATCAAGATTTATTAACTCAAATTAAAAAGTTGAAGCATGATAAGAAGACTTTACAAGAAAAGCTAGATCGCAAAACATCATCAGTCGATAAGGAAACGATGACAAACCCAATCAACCTTACAACTCAAAAGGAGGCAAATCCAGCTGATGTAAAGATGTTTTCAAATGTCGAGGTACAAACAAGCTGAAAATATCAAGAAGACTCATTTCCAAAAGTTAATCAACAAAAAGCTATAAGTATACGAAGTAAGGATCAAGTTGCAAGGATGCCTTATCAACATCCTAATCAGAAAAATCGATACTTTAGCCAATCCTTGTATCAACAGAAACAAATGATCAGTATGTCGAAGAATATTACTTCAGCTACAAGTGATGCTCAAAATAGAAGTTATCATGGGAGTCGAAATACATCAAGTTCTTTCCAAGAACCCTATAAACTCCCCATGCAAAAGATCGAATTAGGATGGGCAGACTCCTTTACAATGCGAAAGTTTTGCTCAACGCTTAGAAAATCCTATTGTCTCAAGTCCTCAACGATTACTAACTCGATAATGAAGAATCAGGCGACAATAATTACAAGCTAGCGCAAGAGATAAGTCTTCCATAAAGTATGCTTTGAGGACAAAGCATTTTTAAGGGGAAGGCAATGTTATGAACATAAATAGATATTCATAACATAATAATTAATTAATAAATAATAATAATTATTAATAATGAAAGGTCATGTCTCAAAGGACATGACTATTGGTTAAGGGCACCCCTGCGTGGGTATATTAACGAGCCCTCATTCTCATTTGTAATCATCTTATTATCTTATATCTTATCTATTCATTTATTATTTACAGTCCTATATGGATTACTTTGTTATATTCCAAGTATTTTGGATAACTCTTGTGTGAGCGAACTTTGTTCGTCTCAATCGCATTTTCGAGGTAGGGGACTTGGTTTTTCTAGGATTACAGCCATACAGACAGTCTTCCTTGAAAAGAAGCGGGGCAGAGAAGCTGAAGCCTAGATTATATGGACCGTACAGAGTCATTAGGAAGGTAGGCGAGGTGGCATATGAGCTAGAGCTACCAGAGGGTAGCAAGATTCACAACATATTTCACGTTTCTTGCCTTAAAAAAGCAGTGGGACAATAGGTTAGCATTTCAGATGAGTTGCCACCCTTGGATGAGGAGGGTCAATTGGAGCTAGTATTGGAGGAGGTGCTAGAGCAGAGGGAGCGTAGATTGAGGAGCAGAGTCATTAGGGAGTGCTTGGTCAGATGGAGGGGACTTCCAGTGGAGGATGCCACATGGGAGGGAGAGCATATATTGCAGCACCCAAGATTGATGTTGCTTGAGGACAAGCAATCTCGGGAAGGGAGGACTGTGATGTCCCGCTCCCAAGAGTACGCCAGCAGGGAGTGACTTAGTAGTCTATTTGTTCCCGTAGACTATAGTCAGGCACAAACAGGGAACAAGAGGAGTAATAAGGGTGAATAAGTGGCTAAACGATGAATTAAGCCAAAAAGCATAGGAAAAGTCACTTAAGCTAAAGTCAATGGAGAAATAGAAGAAAAGATGTTGAGGGGGAGATTTAATTAATTAATCACTCACCTTAGGAGGAAAAGTGCCTAGTTTAAGTGAAGTCAACGGAGAACTAGATCGGGGAAGGTATAAAAGGAGGAATTCGACCTAATTCCTCATTATGTTATGATTTGATGTTGAGAACAGTTTCCAGAGGAGGAAGTCGACCTGTTTGATGTTTTGTGGATTTCTGGAGGAAACCACCACCTAGATTGGTTTCGGTGTTGGAAGACACACCCTAGCCTATCAGAGATACCATCCAGGTATTTCACCGTGCCAGTTCAGGAGTATTCAGATCTATTGCAGAGATTGCGTAGTGCAGCTAGTGAGGGCGCAAGGGTTAGAGAGGGTTTTGTGTAGCTGCACGAGACCAGGGCTTATCTTGTCCATTCCTTCCGACCCAGTTGAGGATAAGCTAGGGCACTTCTTTTGAGCCACAAGTCATCAGATTCTGACTGTGGAATCTACCAGGGTGCATGAGATAGCCAGGAAGTGCGCAACTCTTGAGGAGGGACGTTTGGGGTTCCAGGGGGCTTTCCGGATCAGATCAGAGGAAACCTTTCTGACCCATTACAGAGGAGGCCAGGGTGCACATTTCGAGACAAATATCAATGGATTCCATCAGGGGAATCACTAGGGCGCACTCCTAGAGCCTAGGAGGTGCGCAACCCCCCAGGGAATGTCATCCAGGGTTCATCTACAACTTCAGGGGTCAAATCTTCAGTCCGACAGTTATCAGGAGGAGCCTAGAGGCTAGGGCGCTCATTTTGGGACAGTTTTCAGGCGGATTTGTCGAGCATAGCCACCGAAGCAAGTTATCCAGCATTTTCAGCAGTTTCCATGAGTTTCTGGAACTGTATTTTGTTGATCTATCTGTGCATGTGCATATCTATCCACATCTTATGTTCACAGGTATTTTGTATTTGTTGCATTGTATTCTAGTGACGATCCATGAGATCTAGCTGATGATTAATTCTCTGCTTTCCGCATATCAGTTGTATTTCCTGTTTTTTCATATAATACATGCTATTGAGATTGTCTTGGTTCATTACTTCGCATGCTTCATATATACTGTTCAAACCTTATATGTATGAAACACATGTAAAAATCACCAAGCATGTTAAACAATTAATTAAAACGCATCTAGAAACCCCAGAGTATCAGATCTGAGAGTCAGAACACTAGTTCAGCAGTAGATATCCAGATCCACCGGATTTGGGATATTTCAAGGGACCAATGTAGCCATGCTGCCAAATGATCAGTCCGACGAGAGAGGTGAACAAAGTCAACCTTCTAGGGGGACCAATGTAGCCATGCTGCCAAATGATCAGTCCGACGAGAGAGGTGAACAAAGTCAACCTTCTAGGGGGACCAACCATGAAATCTCATATAACCCAAAGCTACCTTGATGTATTTGCTAGTGAAGGCAGAGTTGAAGGCTGCTAGTTGATTGGAGGCTGTTGGTTGGGATTTAGAACATGGTATTTCAACAATAAAAAGTGTGAATGTGTTAGAGCCAAAACTCTTAGAATCTATTTGCTGAAATACTTCCATCATCCTGAGCTCGACCGGGTCATGATGAACTCTAATATCTAAGCTTTGATGAATCTCAGGACCTTGAAAAACAAGATCTGGTTGCTGCACTGTAGGTAGTGTGTAAGGGATATCATCCTCTGGTTGAACCAAAAGTGTCTCCTCCTGCTGTAATGGTATTTGATCACGTGGTTCCTGAACCATTGTTGTGATAGGCAAGGATGAAGCCTCTACTAGGATGGGCACGGATGAAATCCTTTTTTCATTGACCTCTACTTGGTTTACCTGTGGTTCCTCCTCTTGAAACTTTCTATCCTCTTGAAATTTTTCATCTTCACTAATGGGAGGAACCAATGAGCACTCTTGAGTATTCAAATCTTCACCTTCATCTTCTTTGAACTCTGCTTGTGACTCATATGGTGCAACTATTGGTTCCGGATCATCTAATCCTGAATCATCGTCCACGTGTTCTTCTCTTGAAATTTGACAATATGATAGGTTTGCTTCTATAGTTGCCAATTTTCCTGCAAGGCGTGGACTATCGAAAGGAGAGGAGGTGGTATGTCCCTATTGTACCGTTCCTCTATTATATCAAAAAGTCCTTGTAGTCTCTGAGCAACTGTAACAAACGAAGATGCATTGTTTCCATCATAGTTTTCTAGAATAGCTAACATTCCTTGCAACTCTTGGGAAGTCATAAGGATTTCCTGCTCAACCATTGATAGAACATGGATCGAGGAAAACTCATAGGCTGCAATATTATCTTGTTTATCTGACCATCTCTCAATGAAATTCCCTTGGAATCAATCCCATCCATCAATTGAGGCATATGGAAGAGATTTGTACCATGCTCATGCCTCCCCTTCGAGCGTCGACACAAACATCCTCATGTTGCGCCTCAAAATCGCTCACCACTTGTAAAAATTTATCCAATTGCTCCTCAAATGATTCTCCCAACCACCCTACAAACAAATATATGCGTTTAAGCCACTTATGTGCAGGTAAGTCATGAGGATAATCTGGGAATGCAACAAAACTTAGTGGGTCAAAAGCAGAAAATCCCCATCTTACTAGTGGCCTCACAACTGCATCCATATTGTTAATCTCAGATAGAATAAAGCACAACTGCTACCCAACTACTAGCTCGAGATAGTAATAAAAGGAAAGATAAAAAGGTCGAAGATACACTCACCATAGTGCTTGTTGAAAAAGAACTTAACTAAGAATTCATACGCTTACCAACTTAGAGACGGGTTCTTGGTGAAGGAATAGTCTTGTTCCGAGAAAATGTGTTAGGGTTTTTTCAAGATCAGAACTAGACTTTGTGAGGGAATCGAAACCGAAAGATCTTCTTGTGTAAGTCCCCTATGGAGTCGTCCCTATATCCTGTGGAGTCGTCAGGTGAGTTAGAAAAAATAAAACAATTAAATAAAAAAATCACCGATTGTCGTTTACCAAGGCTGGCATCCTCGGAAACGGCGCCAATTTGTTTGCAGAAATTTTTACCCTACAATCTGAGCTGATAAGTCTGTTATGATAGAGGCAAAACTTGGCTAATTCAAGGAGGTATGGCCTCAAATTGTCACTGACCAAACCCCTCTCCATTTGGGCTAGTGCTTGCTAGCCTCAGGGGGGAGTCCCTAGGTACACTGAAGTGCCTTGATGTTGATCTAAAGTTTGATTTCTGTGTTAAAAAACCAAAAATCAGCAAGCTGTTCGTCTTGGACAGTGTGTGAAAGTGGCCCAAAACGATGAGAAAAAGTGACTATTTTCGCTTGGAGGGAACCTGTAGGGTTAGCACACTGATAATGGATTGAAAATAAAGAAGAAAACTATTCAAAAGATTAGAAATAACCACAATGAACAGTTCAGAAAATGACAAATCAGATCACAAATTTACCATAGTACCGCCAAAAAAAGTGGTTTGAAGACAAACACACTTCTTTATTGATCAAGCTTATAAGAGAGTTGATTTCGCCACACTTGGCAAGCCTACAACCGGTACAATGACTACTTTGCTTAGAGAAGAGCCACTAGACTAGAGAAGAAGAGAGAGGAGAATTAGAAAGACACTACACTGTTGCTGCAATGAATTTGCCCATAACCAATGAAAACCATCCAATATATAGGAGAGGAGTGTGAATAAAATAGGAGTTGATGCACATGAGGGAATAAGTGTGAGTGAGAAATTTAGGAATTAATGTGCACGAGGGAATGGAAAGAGAGTTAACTTATGTGAAGAATAGGAGAGTTAATGCATGGGGGAATAAATTAGGAATTAAACGGATGTTTAAATGCTAAACTTGGCCAAGTAATGATTGAGCTTTAGCCAAGGGGAAATTTGTCATTTTTTTAAGGGATTTTCCTAAATTTTAGGAAATTTGCGTTTAAAAGCAAATTAAGAGGAATTTGAGGAAATTAATGCATGGAAAGTGAAGATATGTTGAGTGAGGAAAAGTTAGTGAGAAAATTAAGCCTTGATTGAGGAATTTTGTCCTATTTTTTAGGGATTCCCTATTGTTTTAGGAAATTGCGGTTTAAACTCAACTGAAGGAGAATTTTGTGGAGTTGATGCATGGCAAGTGGAGAGGTGATTATACGGAGGAATATACGGCTAAATTTAGGCCCAGTTATGCGACTCCCTTATCTCAATTAATTTATTTATTATATGCTCAAGTCTTGGGAAAATGTGCCCTATGCTAGGTGGATGCCACATCACTCTGTAGCTCTGCCACATCACTCTGTAGATCTGCCACATGTTGACCTGTGAGGGTGCCACTTGACAGTGCATGGATGATGACCGTACTTGCTAAATATAGAACTTTCTAAAAATAGAATCCAACTCCTAAATTTTAGGAAACTATCCACATCATCCAGGAAGACTAGGAGAACACCACCACATGTCACTATCTAAAGATAGACACTACTAAAAATAGAAGGTTGTGCGATTGCCTTTGACTTTATGCTCATTGAACTCATTTTTCCGTAAGGGATCCGAATTTGCAATCATAATTGACATGCAAGCCCTGGTGCTCAACCTGCTAGAAATAACAAATTGTGCCAAATCATTACGGAAAAGATCCAAAATACTCAGAATGTCGCATGGATCCACAATATTTGCTTGAAATTTGAATCTGGGGCTTGGAGCCCAAACTGCTAAAAATAGAAAGTTCCTACATGTCACCCGAAAAAGTGTTATCAGGCCTAGAGTCATGCAAGGACTCTCCTTGTATGCTTAGAACTGCTCCAAATTGTCAAGAGACCCACTCAAACCGTGTCTCCTAAAATGTAGCAATGCCTGTTGTATGTAGACATCTCTCTCAAAATGCATGGGAAACCAATCCAACTCTAACTCTGAACCAAATGACCATTTACCGATCATATACCTACCTCTGATGGGAACCAACCTTTGCTAACCACAAGTGCTAAACTCTGGGAGAATCTCAAAATGCCAACCAAAATAGTGCATGCTGGCTCTTAACCCTCAAGATTTTCAAGGGTGAAAATCTAGGGATTAATAGGCAGCTGCTGTACAACACTATGCAGGCTGTACAACAACGACATGTTGCAAATCGAATCGTATGGCCGCGCGACAGGGTCATACAACAGGTTGTACAATCAATAGATTTTCCAGGTAGCAGTTTCAGGCAGGGTTTTTTGCAGATCAACAAATCAGGTTTTTGCTGTAACTTGTTTTTCTCTTCGTGGGCCTTTTTTCCTTTTACGAGAGTTGTGATTTTTATCATAATAAATTCATCTCGTTGTTGGTTTTCCCTTGGGGTTTTTTCTAGGGGTATTCACCCAAACATATCTGTGTACATATGTTTGGTTTCCTGTTTTACTTCCGCTGCAATTTCTGGTTAAGAATCTCAGTGTGCTTTTATTCAGTAGATCTGCGTTTTATTTCTTTAAAGATTTACTATGAATTAATTGCCATGACTGGGGTTCAGGGAAATTTAACATGGTATCAGAGCATACATTTTGAAGGAAATCAGGCAAGGATTTTGTCACAGTTTTACAACAGATCTAAATTCCAACAGGTTTTTTTCCTCATTAAAATTCTGATTTGGAGATGGACGCCACGGGTTTGAGGTTTGAGTACAGGTTGGAGGGTGCATCTAACTTCATTCCTTGGAAGGAAAGGGTTACATTAATTCTCATAGAGAATGGGTTATGGGATTTTGGAAATACCACCGTGACCCCATCGACGTATCCACAAGAACTGGTCATCCATGAGTAGAAGGATGTGAAAGCCAAGAGGATCATCTTAGATGCGGTGAAGAATCACTTGATTCCTCACCTATTTGTGAAGAAGTCATCCAGGGATATGTTTGTAGCTCTAATAAATCTTTTCCAGAGCAGTAATACAAACAGGAAGATGGTGTTGAGGGAAAAGTTTAGAAACACCAAGATGACCAGATCAGATATAGTGACCACCTGTCTCACCAAGGTCACTCAGGTTCGTGATCAGTTGGGAGCAGTTGGGGAGGTCGTGATAGATGAAGAGATGGGGAGGAAAACCTTGAATGGTTTCACTAAGCTATGGGCCCCATATATCAAGGGAACTATTGCACGAGAGACACTTCCCAAATTTGATAGGCTATGGGATGATTTCATTTAGGAGGAGTTTCAGGAGGAATCTCTAGTAGGTTAACAAAAGGGTGATGATGAGAATCTGGCCCTTGCTAGTCAAGCAAGGAAGAGCAAGGGAAAAGGTTCGCTCAGGAGGAATACAGGTGGAGAGTTGACTTCAGAGGTTGGAAAGAAGAGGGATTTGAGCAAAGTAAAATGCTTTGCGTGCCACAAGAGTGGTCACTATGCTTCATAGTGTCCCGAACGGAAGAAAGGGAAGGGTAAGTCTCAGTAGACAAGTAAAGAATCCATTTGCACAAGAGACAAGAGATAGCGAATTGCTTAAGCGGGGCCGAAATTTCAGTCCAAGAGTATGTAATTCTCAAGTGAGGAGTTGTTAAAATGAAAATGAGATGGCCTCTATTTATATGAGGCCATCTAAACCAATTTGTCCACATTTAATTGTCAACAACAAATTAAAAGAGGGCCGACCCCCTTTATTTTCCTTTACAACTTACAAAAATAAAATTTACATAAAGTAAAACCCTTAAAGGGGTGACGTCATGCCATAGAAGGGTGACGTTGAGCCTGAAGATGCAAATCGTTGGGCCTCCAAAGGCCATGTGTCAAACTGTCATGTGTTAAGGTGTCATGCCATGCATCTCCTTCCTTCAAATCACATCACATCGCGTCCGGTACCATCAAGCCCACCAAAACCCTAGCCTCTACATGACGTCAAACGATTAGGAGGGGATGTCCTAGGCCTCCAAAGGAAAACGTCCAGGTGCAAAGGGCCATGACGTCATCCTCTAGAGCTGTCAAAGTGCCTCCAAGGGCAACGTCCTCTATCCCTTGCACACAAAGGCTCCAGGGTCCTCTGCCCATCTTGTGGGGTATGACATCCATCCTTGGGGTTTTCAACCCCTCATGAAGGTCAAAATGGCATAAGTCCTCCATGGATAGCTTTCATCGAGCAAGGTCTTGCAGAGACAAACAAGTACACCCTCCAAGGGTCCACAAGTCACATGTATCATGCCAAGTATGCCACATTTAATAAAGGAACCACCCAAACATGTGCATTAAATCCCCCTTTTCAAACTAAACAAATGCTCAAAGACCTTATAAAATTTGCCAAATTTAAGTATGGGAGGGTTGTCATGGTGCCCTATTGGGTAGACCAATCCTCATGCCAAGGAATGTTTCCCAAGAAGACCCTCTCTAAGTCACATAATGAGTATGAGGTGGATGGGGGCATGAATTTTAGGCATGGAGTTCTTGACATATCAAGGGATCACATTGTCTCATTTATGGGTGCCTTCATAGAGAGTGTGCTGCATCCCTCGTTTGCAATGTAACCTTTTTCCAAACCCTTTTATTTGCCATTAATTTATTATGATCCAAAACATTGAGTGCTATGTGCAATGGAAAGTAAGGAGCACCGTAATGCCACTTGAAGTTAGGAACACATTGAGTGCCATGTGCAAGGAAAGTAAAAGACATCGCAAATGCATTCCCCCAACAAGTGGGACATTTATTAATTATGTGTTTTCTTTTTTGAAAGGTCCTTGATATTTATGTAGAAGCATATCATTGCTCTCAGGACCTTAGGGAGAGCATCTAGAGGGATAATTTATGGCTTTTAACTTTTGCCAGCTACAACACCTCTGGGCCTTTAGCGTTTTCTTCCCATGAAATGAGGTACAAGCCCTTCTTGGGGTCAATAAACCCAAAAACCCAAAAGAGGAGGAAACAAAAGTGAAGAGGTGTGGAAAGTGGCAAGTATGTGCGGGAATGGTACGATGACCCTTCAAGGAGACCCCCCCAGTAGCAACCCTTTCCTTGAGGGTGACCCACTTACTAGGAAACCATGTCATCTGCCAAGATAAAATAAGGAAAAAGGTATAACTTCCAAGCAAATGTTTTCATAATCAAGAAAAGTCTCTTTGCAACATGCTCAAATGCTTCAGTTATTAAAGTGACACTTACCATGAGATCAAACTTTTTACCTCATGAAGCAAGACCTGCTGTCCCTTCTGGGCCATTGCTGGTGTGGTGGATGCTACTGCTGTCGATCAATGGTGATATGTGGTGAAGGAGGGGCTCTTGTCTGCTCATCTGACTCTCGACACTCCATGTCTTAAACCTGCAGGCCTCGAGACATCATTTCCTTAGTTACCCCTAGCCCGGGGGCATAATATCTGGCTCCTACATGGGGACATGTGCTCGCTGTAGAGTACATGAGAACCTCAACATCTCCTGGTAAGACCTGTGCCTACGCATACTCAAGAAAAAATATTGAAGCATTGAGGGTGGCTTGCTCACCCTTTATTCATATAATCAAGACCTCAAAATTTCAAAATTGACAACTATTCCTAAAAATGAAAATTTTACATTTTTCAAAAACTTCTAACTAACATGTAATATGAATCAAGCAAATGTATCAATACAATTATGGATAAATGCAACAAACAATATGTAAAGAAAAGCATGAAAGCCAATGCAACTACACTACAATGAACACACAAATGCAATGCAAGAAAGCAAATGACCTACCTACTTACCTGGGGCCCGAGGCCCATAGAGATCAAGTGCTTAGTGATATCGGGCGAAATCATACAACTAGTGCAACCACCTGCTTAACATCTCATCAAGGTATCGCCCCCTGTGCTTAATCATGTGATACAACAAAGATAAGTCAAACAAAAAATAATCATGAGCATAAATAAGCATGCAACCAATCATAGAAAACAACTCATGGAGGTGGGTGGGAAGGAGAAAATCCTGCTGGAAGGAAAAGCCACAAGCTTGGTCCACCCATCTCTGAGTAGCGGTACATGTATATATGATGGCTCATCTTCTTCCCTATTAGCATGATCACTACTTCTTGAAGACCGAGAGGAGATGAGAGATCCCAAGAAAACCCTATGATTTCCTAGAGAAGGAGAGATGAGATAAGGGGCAGGCTTAGGTCTAACGAAAGAATCTTTTCCCACACTAAGAATATGTTGCCTCTTCATCTGCAAATCCTTGCCGAAGTCCCTAAGATGAAAATATTGCTGCTCTGTAATGTGGATCTCTGATTGTTCTGAGCTAGCCCCTCACTGATACGTAGACATCTAAGCCAATTCCCTCGATGGGGGTATGGATCATGCATAAAAGAAGAAGAAGAAAGAGTTTGAAGGGGTCATAAGACCCGGTTGGACTTCTGAACTCTAATTTTGAACAAATGACTTGTTAAATCTTTAAAGATCATTGTTAGTTCTGCCTGGTGCAACTAGGGAGGTAACACTTTCGATAAGAGAATGAGGTATAAGCCCTTTTTGGGGTACATGCAACCCCTGTTATCTCACAAGTTGTAGGTTGGGCAAAGCCCAATCCAAATCACAAAATGACGACAACTAAGAGAACACCTATCCACTGTCAACTCAAATAGGTATTCCCATCAGTTTCGAGGTGAAGTAATCACCTCAAGGGGGGCATCCCGGGTGACCCTAGGGGATGTAATGTTCCCAAGCCAATATGCCAGGAACATCACGTCTTGCATGAATTTTAAATTGTTTCTGGTTGTGGCATTTCGTCAAACACTTTGCTTATTGAGGTCTTTAGGTTGCTCTAGGGTTTATTACTGATGATTTTAATGTGTGTTTGCAACAATAAACAAGAAGATACAGCAATGGAACATACCTCAACCATATGCAAGATCAACAATATGATAGACAATCCAAAATACCTAAGATCTGATCTTTATTCATAATAATAGAAGCACTGATACAATAGATCTGCAGATCTGGTACAATATAGAATAAGAGAGCATAACCAAATGAAGATGGCTCTCAATCAAGATTAATAGAGAAGATATAAGCCTCCAAAGGCCACCTGACTACCATATATGAGCAACAGGATGAGATCTCGGCCTGTACAGTGCCAAACGCCCAAGCTGGATGATGCTACGCTCTGCTGGAACCCTGAAGACCTTTGCTCTACTGTCAAAGACCTCCAAATACTCCAAAGAAGATGCCGAATTGTAGATCGGCCCACTACAAGACCCCTGGTAAAGTCTCAGGTGGATTGGTGAAGAGATGCTCCACTAAATGAATAACCCTTTGTTGGACTTGCGCCCTCCCTGGATGACTGAAACCCTAGATAATTCGGCCTCTCTCCTAGAGGCCTCCCAATGCTCCACAAAACCACTGAAATGATAGATCGGGGCCCGGTTACCTCATTGGTGAAGTCCCAAGCGAAATAATGAAGATCCGAGCTATCAAATGACTGAAGCCACTTTTTGAAGTTTGCTCCTCTCCTCCAATTCGTCCAATGCATCCAGTAAATCAAATGGCACATAAAACTCTTCTGGAATGAACTAGATCTGATGTCCAAGACTCTGTAATGAAAACCCAGGTGCTAGAATCTCCGAAAACCCTTCCAATCCCTTGGAACGAATTTCCCTCAATGAATGGTGCGCCCCCCCTTGCTGTAAACCCCCAATGGTGCGCCCTCTCTCTTCCTGTACCTGCAACTGGTGTAGAACTCCCCTACAACTGAGTAGATTTGAAGTAGAATGGTGTGGGAGAGTATTGCGTCCCCGAGACCAAGCTTGGAACAAGATAGGTGGAATCTTTCACCATCGAATTGTCCTCTAGGGTTTGTTAAGTCAGAACCCTCAAAACCCCCAAGGCATGGGCTCACTACTAGAAACCAGATATCAAAAACTGATAATCACATGAATGAGAGAATAGAGGCCCTTGCCTCTTCTTTATACTTCCTGCTTACCTTGTCCCTCCAAATTGACTTTTACTTTATTAATTATTAATTAATTAATTAAATCACTTTAATTAATTAATTAACCTTTTTACCTCTGAAAAGCGCCTTATCTCTCCTTGTAGCTCCCCTGGCCACTGGAAGTCACTTCTCATCATCCTATCCTGTAGTGTTGTTCTTCCCGATTCCAATGAGCTATTACATTGAGAGGTTCCTCCAAGTATTGTGCCCAAAATGACCTCTTCAGTGAATTTAATTAACCTATAGCTCAAAATACTCAAAATCATGGAAATCGTCGGAATGCAATGAAACCAAAGCCAATCTGTGTGGAATGGCTCATAATGATGAAATAGGATGAGCGATGCAAGTTGGACCCCAAAATATCCCTCAATAGCTCTTGTATTCGCTATAATCTCCATCTGGCTACGCTGGTCATCATAACACCCTATAATACCCTGATGTCCCAAAGTTGGAAATTACAGTCCTCCCTGCTATAATATTGCTTGTCCTCGAGCAATAACTGAACCCATCCAAATACAATAGTGGGGTCCCATGTCCACCTGTGGGACACAGAGTAGGTCCCATCCAGAGATGAACTATCATACACTCCACCCCCTGGGTCCCATATTAGGAAGTGAACTGCAGTACCCTGTGAAGCATAGTCCTGAAATATATCAATTCCGTGAACCTCCTACACATGACACATGGCCTCATCCCGGAATGAGTCCATCCTCCAAGTCCCTACCAAGATCATCACGACCTCCATCAACTGCACATGCTGATGCCAGAGTGAGGTACTGCAAGACCTCTGTGAGTCACCCTCAAGTGATGTGCTCTCCTCAACACTGAAGCTCAATGGAAAGTCAAAACATCTTTCCCCTGCAAAGGTCCACTCGCCCTTGTCAATCAGTGAAATGCTCAACCCTGCAATCCCCAGGTCCCATGCTAGTCTCTGTCAAAGATCACCATGTTGCCACTGCACTACTCTGACCATGCCTGACTGCTCCCTGTATATATACTGGATACCCCACTCGTGGATCCTCAAGCTGAAATACTTGTGGCAATTGGACCTGCTGTCTAGAAGTTGCATTTGTAAAAATATCTCTGTGGAAGTAGTACTTGCCCAACCATCTCCATGCTCGATCATGATGATCAAGAGGGAGAATCTGCCTCGCTCCATAGGACAAGTCCCTGCAGGCCCACTCAAAACCAACCCAAGGTGGAGTATGTGGCTCTGGCACATCTTGGGTCATCATAAAGTGAAACGACCTACTAACAAAATGAACTCCCGGATCCCATGGCAGACTTGGAAGTTTATCACTTCCAATCCTTACTAACTGCTCCTGTGTCTAACTGATCATTGTTGGAGGCCCTTCGTGCTCATCCTCATGCGAATCCGTAACTGTGTCTCTCTCTGAGATGTCTGCTATCCCCTGGCCTATGATGCTCACCATCACGCACCAAATCTGAACTGGCTACCTATGACGATCCACCTCTGTCCTGCTGTATGTCGTAAAAGCAATCATGTCAGGTGGTCCCGGCCTAGCCACTCTCCATGTCCTCAACCACTGCCTATCTCTCCTCATGCTGCTGTCTATGATAAAAGTGTCAGGAAAGGCAAACATAAGCATCTCTAGGTGACTGTAGGATTGGAAGATATCACATGCTTTGGTCAATCCCAAGGATTCGACCATAAGCTCGTCCATTTGTATCCATGATAAATACTCGCATGTAGTCATCACTGAACCCCCATCATCCAGTACAACCGGAAGTAACTCCTCCAACTGCTGGTCAACCACTCTCCACCTCTCATCTCTCATGCAACTTATGATACTGTGAAGGTGATCTCTTGGAACTATGTGCTGCTGTAAAGGAGAGACATCTCCATGCTCTACTAAGTGTGTCTCCTCCCTGCAAGCCAATACACCCCTCTGAACCCCGCTGTACATCTCTGCATATCTCTGTAAGCTATCACTCACCATTGTATGTTCCTGCATACTCAAGTAATCTCCTGTATACTCCTACAACATCATGGATCCTGGGTGTACTACTGGGTCAACCTCTACATGAAGGTCAACCGCTCTTGGGACATAAATGGAAGTGTCCTCAAAGCTGCCTCTGGGCGTATGTGAGTGAGTCCCCTACGTATGTGAGTGCTCGACTGTCTCAAAGACCCTCGTGGAGGGTATTTCCCGTGCCTCTGGATCACAACTCTTCGTATTCATCAGTGACTCTGGGTACTCCTCACGTTCCTCCATCAACTGGTGCTCCTCTGCTAGACTACCAACATCCTCTAGCCATGTGACCGAAGGATATATCTGACTCTCCAGTAAGATAGATGTAGTGGATCTCTGGCGAATCTCCTCAAGAAGCTCCTCTGATCTGGACTCTGATTCTTGAAGGGCTATCTGTGTGCCTCTCAAGAATCCTCGGGTGCTCTCCAACTCATGAGTGAGTCTGTCCACCTTCGATTCCTGCTCCCTCAGTGCCTGGTGATACATCTCGCCCACTCCTAGTAAATAGTCTCTATCCATCAATAACTGCTGGTAGTCGATCCTCATCACAGACACTCTCCTTGAGAGTATGAAAGTCATCTATGGCAAGTCCCCCATTTGGGCTACCATGTGCCATTGATGCCCTCCAACAATAATCTGCCACCAATGCATGTGTGTCATCAATGCGCCTAGTGATTGCCATGATCATATCCTCGCCGACTCTCAACTGTCCTGCCAAGTAGGGTGACTCCGGATCACAGTCATGCTGAGGTGCTATCTCATGTCTCTCACTGCCAGTGCCAATACTGGAATCCCAAACAACACTCTCTGCAGAAGATAAAGCGCTGAACTGCCCCCTGTCCATTGTGCTCACCATCACCAAATGCTACCCCCATCTGAATCACACTGTATCTAGTATGGGCAGTTGTATCCTCCTGTGCACTCATCCTGCTGCTATCAACTGCGCCTGAGTCCCATACAGATGTGTCCAGACACGTGCTATGGTCATCCCGACCAATAAGGAGTGCATCCTCATTGCTGCAGGATGATCCTGGAAGTAAGTGTCCCATCAAGCTATAAGTCTTCGCAACCTGCACACACAGTGGGATCTCCAAAAGAGGTGACTCAATCTCCTCATGCTGATAGGTGTGTATAAGGTCCGCTCTCTCCAAGTCAGGTCTCTCCTCCTGAGTCTGTGGATCCATATGTCCATGGTGTGCATCCCTCACATAGGACTCCTCCATCATATCTAAAATGCCACTGATCTCCTCATGTGACGTGACTATCATGGGTGTTTGAAAGGATGGCAAATGTATCACGACCCTCATAGGAAGCTCATCAGATCTAAGTGCTAACATGTGTGGATCCCCACTAGTGTCACCACCCTGCTGAGGTGTAAGGTCATCAACAGTGTGTGGTATGTCTGCTGAAATACAGGTGCTATCATCTTGTCCATCCCACTGTTCCTCCAATGCGCAAGGGTCACTATCCTCCTCAAGCGTGCCAAAATCACTAACCTTTGTGCAAGAGTCACTAGCATCATCAGATTGCTCCAAATAAGCATCTAGCTCTAGCTCTGTATCCTCACACACCTCATCATCACTATCATAGTGTACCTCAATAACGTGTTTCTTTCCTTTACCCCTACATCCATGATTTGGTTCCCAAGGCACTTTGCAACTGTAGCAACGTTGCCTGCTCCTAATGGGTGTAGGGTAAACCTGTGCTTCCCTCCATCTAGCTGCTCTGGCTTTGTTTCCCTCTACTATGCTGGTCCAGTATGTAACCTCATCTTTGCTCAATTAGGATTTTTCATGGATATAAACTGTTGGAGTGGTATTAGAGCCCCAAGTCTCTCACTAAGGGCGTGATATTCCCTTTCACAACTTACTGCTTCTCTAGCAAAATCTTTAGACCCCTTCTTTCCTTATGGAAGACCCCTCATGCTGGCAGGAGTCTAAGCTTTGATACCACTGTAATGTGCCCAAGCCAATATGCCAGGAACATCATGTCTTGCATGAATTTTAAACTGTTTTTGGTTGTGGCATTTCGTCAAACACTTTGCTTATTAAGGTCTTTAGGTTGCTCTAGGGTTTATTACTGATGATTTTAATGTGTGTTTGCAACAATAAACAAGAAGATACAACAATGGAACATACCTCAACCATATGCAAGATCAACAATATGATAGACAATCCAAAATACCTAAGATCTGATCTTTATTCATAATAATAGAAGGATTGATACAATAGATCTACAGATCTGGTACAATATAGAATAAGAGTGCATAACCAAATGAAGATGGCTCTCAATCAAGATCAATAGAGAAGATATAAGCCTCCAAAGGCCACCTGACTACCATATATGAGCAACATGATGAGTTCTCGGCCTGTACAGTGCCAAACCCCTAAGCTGGATGATGCTACGCTCTGATGGAACCCTGAAGACCCTCGCTCTACTGCCAAAGACCTCCAAATACTCCAAAGAAGATGATGAACTGTAGATTGACCCACTATAAGACCCCGGGTAAAGTCTCAGGTGGATTGGTGAAGAGATGCTCCACTAAATGAATAACCCTCTGTTGGACTTGCACCCTCCCTGGATGGCTGGAACCCTAGATAATTCGACCTCTCTCCTAGAGGCCTCCCAATGCTCCACAAAACCACTGAAATGATAGATCGAGGCCCGATTACCTCACTGGTGAAGTCCCAAGCGAAACAATGAAGATCTAAGCTATCAAATGACTGAAACCACTTTCTGAAGTTTGCTCTTCTCCTCCAATTCGTCCAATGCATCCAGTAAATCAAATGGCACATAAAACTCTTCTGGAATGAACTAGATCTGATGTGCAAGACCCTGCAATGAAAACCCAGGTGCTAGAATCTACGAAAACCCTTCCAATCCCTTGGAACGAACTTCCCTCAATGAATGGTGCGCCCCCCCTTGCTGGAAACCCCCAATGGTGCGCCCTCTCTCTTCCTGTACCTGCAACTGGTGTAGAACTCCCCTACAACTGAGTAGATCTGAAGTAGAATGGTGTGGGAGAGTATTGCATCCTCGAGACCAAGCTTGGAACAAGATAGGTAGAATCTTTCACCACCAAATTGTCCTCTAGGGTTTGTTAAGTCAAAACCTTCAAAACCCCCAAGGCATGGGCTCACTACCTAGAAGCCAGATATAAAAAATTGATAATCACATGAATGAGAGAATAGAGGCCCTTGCCTTTTCTTTATACTTCCTGCTCACCTTGTCCCTCCAAAGTGACTTTTACTTTATTAATTATTAATTAATTAATTAAATCACTTTAATTAATTAATTAACCTTTTTACCTTTGAAAAGCACCTTATCTCTCCTTGTAGCTCCCCTAGCCACTGAAAGTCACTTCTCATCATCCTATACTGTAGTGTTGTTCCTCCCGATTCCAATGAGCTATTACACTGAGAGGTTCCTCCAAGTATTGTGCCCAAAATGACCTCTTCAGTGAATTTAATTAACCTATAGCTCAAAATACTCAAAATCATGGAAATCGTTCGAATGCAATGGAACCAAAGCCAATCTGTGCGGAATGGATCATAATGATGAAATAGGATGAGCGATGCAAGCCAGACCCCAAAATATCCCTCAATAGCTCCTGTACTCGCTATAATCTCCATCTGGCTACTCTGGTCATCATAAGTTCATAACACCCTGTAATACCCTGATGTCCCAAAGTGGAGACATTGTAGGGGAAATGAAATGGAAAATTAAGAGATGATGAAGTGTCCCCCTATAGGATAGTGATGTTAGGTAAGAAGGGCTTGAAAAGAGTCTCGTAGATGGTGTAAGATGTGCCACAGTATAGAAGACCTGCCAAGAAGTGATTGTACATGCCCGATATACAAGGAAAACAAAGATACAAGCCCAAGAATATGTTGGACAAGCAAGTTAAGCTTGCTGTGCCTAATTGCAGCAATAAACAGTAATATATCTCAGCAAAAAAAGAGTAATAAGAGCTGCAAATAAAGTTGCTAAAAGTCTAGTTAAGATTTGCAAGAAACAAGCTAGCAATGACTAGTTTAACTCAAGATTGAAAGAGCAAGACTTCAGCATGAAAGTAAGGCTGTTATGAACACGTACTGCAGAGATAATTATCAGCCTTATGGCTCTAGCAAACAAGTTGTTAAAGCAGCGAATTCAACCACTAAAACTTGCAAAGAGTCCACCCAAAAGATGCACTGAGATTAGTAGATTATTGTGGCAAACTTTTAGCAAATTCTAATGTTTGAAATGTGAGTTATTAAGAGACTTGTATTAGGGTTTCTGCAGCCCTAATGGTTGTAGATTAAAAGTTATAACAACTGCAAGAAGACTAAGAGAACCGTGACACCGTAGAGGGTTTGACAACCTCAAGGCATCCACAACTTAAACAAGATTGATATCTCTCCAAAACACGTTTACCAATGCAAACAATTTTACTTCTCCAATGCAAAAAATCAGATTAGCGCCTTTATAATAGGGTGAATAGAGTCTTTAAAGCACAAGTTAGATCAACAAGATCCCTAGGGGTGTAAATCCTCTTACTCCTTGTGAAAATTCCAGGTCCTATCAACTTGCTTTGTTGGTCTGTCTTTGACCAAGCAAAGGCTCTAAGTTTTCACTGTCTTTGTTTTAGTTTTCTGCTGTTTTATAACAGCCAACAGTTCATGAACTTTCAAGCTGATTGTTATGGTTATATTTCCGATTTGGGTGCTCTAGCATGTCGTTTTTGCCATAGGAAATTAGTACATGCAACTCAAATAAATATAACACACCTAATACTTTGTTTAACTGCTGATAATGAACAGATCTAAGAACTAATAGCATGCATTTGTAGACACAGTGTTTTTGGTCAACATGACCCTGGACAAAACCCCCCAGAGGAAAACCAGTTTGAGATCTAAATGTATATATGAGGAAAAGAAAGTAAGGGTTACAATAAACACAATAAATGATGGAACCTGATACAATAGCAACTCCAACAGAGTTGATACACAAGCTTTATCAAGCAGATGCGCCCCTGAATGGTGCGCCCCTCATGCAAACTGCCATAACCACTGAAACTGCTCCAGAAATCATCTGTGATGCCAGATCTGAAAACCCTTCCGCAAGAATGAAGCTCTAGCAGATGTCCTTACTCTCCAACTGACCTCACTGAATTCTGATGGCTAGATATCCTACCAGGAAAGAATAAGTCTGCCAAACTCATGCGCCCCTCTCAAATGTAGAATAGCTCCAGTAAAATAATGAAGCAAGCTGCTCCAAGCTTCCCATAGGGA
>ML783729.1:1001604-1018433 GCA_009831015.1 Picea engelmannii
TAAGTTGGAAAGTGTTTTCCCAACTTAGGAAAGGCTATTGGGATACTTTTCCCATACTCTCTCATGACTTTCATGACTTTTACAAAATTCGGCAATTTTAATTAAGCCAATTACATGCTGATTTTTGACTGACTTTGACTAAATTTGGACAAAGGCCTAACAAAACTTGTCCAAATGAGCTAAGACTTGATCCAAGGGTGTAGGGGTGTATGAACCATTTGATTTGAGTACTCATACCCCTATACAAAATACCCAAGGACCAATTTTTTACATTTTACATCGAAAATAATTAAAAATCCCCAGTTTGCGGGAATTTTAATTATTTAAAAAATCCTATCAAAACTTAANNGAATTCCGCGAGACTCAAGGACATGTCTAACATGGTCATTTACAACATTCCTAGACCTTAGTTGCATAGGTCTCATCCACTAGAACGCCTTTCACTACTTTGGAGAAATTATTGTGAGGAGTGAAAAACTCATGGGAAATCAATAAGGCCCTAAAGCCAAATTAATAACCTGAGGATAAAAAACACTCAGTGAAAAGAACTCTCCTAATGAAGAAAACCTAATGCAACTGACTTAAACTATGATCCATGTAGACTTATTACATTATTATCCCACGCAGGGGAGCGGAAATTCCAATTACATTAAAATGCTGAAGGCCAAAATTGCCTTGTAGAACCAGTAAGTCTTCATAATGGTAGCACCATCAGGTGCATATCTTCATGGTATATGGAGTTGACCTTCTAGTTGAATAGGTGGTCAACAACTTCTATTATTTCATTACCAAAGAAGAACTTGCTAAATGGCACCAAGAATCATGAGAGAAAGGGGAGAGAATGAGGAAGAAGTGGGGGAGATTTTGTCATAGTAGACTTGCACTGAGAAAATATGTTGAAATGAGGAGGGGCAGGCATTCTTTTATACTTGGGAGAGAGGAGAAACCCCTCTTGGATGAATTACAAGTGTCACCCATCAAAGAGAGAGAGAACAAGTCAAAGAAGAGTCACTTTTAGGGTTTTGGAGCAAGTTAGGGTTTGAGGGGGGACATGTAAAGGGGGAAAACACCTTTTGACTTGTCAAACATGAGGTTAGGCTATAGGAAGGGTGAAATTAGGGTTTTGACACTTTTTTCACTTTAATTTTTTATTTTCCCTAAGATCAAGAGGAAGGGGGGAACACTTTTTACTAGGGAGACATGAATTTAGGTTGTTGGCTTAGCATTGGGGGGTGTTTTAAGTGAAAAATCACTTTTCCAACTTAGGAAATACATTGAGAATCATTTCCCCACTTTCTCTCATGACTTTAGTCATTTTTACAATTTTTGGCTTTTTTAATTTAGCCAATTATTTGCTGATTTTTGACTGACTTGGACTCCTCATAGACAATGATCTAACAAAACTTGTCCAATTGAGCTGAAACTTGGTCCAAGGGTGTAGGGGGTCATCTGCCATATTATTTGAGTACTCACATCCCTATACAAAATCCCCAAGGACCAAACTTTTACATTTTTCATAAAAAATAATTAAAATTTCCAATAAATGGAAAATTTTAATAATTAAAAAAAACCTAGCAAAACTTAATGGAATTCCGCAAGACTCTAGGAGATGTCTAGCATGATCATTTACAACATTCGTAAACCTTAGTCACCCCTTGGGTTCGATCATTAGAACGCCTTTCACCACTTTGGAAGATTATATGAGTGAAAAACTCAAGGGTAATTAAAATCGTTGTTAAGCAAGATTAATTACCTGAGGATAAAAAGCACTCGATGAAATGACTTCTCTAATGATAAAGTCCTAGGTAACTAGACAAAAATATGACTCATGCTAGCATGTTACATTATTATCCTACGCAGGGGAGCGAACATTCCGAGTACATAGAAAGACGTGCCGGGGGCAAAATTGCCATGTTGAGCCAAAAGTTTTCAACTTGTAGTACCACAAGGTACATAGCTTCAAGGTACATGACGTTGACCCCTAGTCGAAATAGGTGGTCAACAAGCCCCATGGAAGCCTAAGCTAGGCTTGCTCCTCCAAAACTGTCCACCAACTAGGTCTTGCAAAGACAAATGGATACGCCCTCCAAGGATCTCAAGTCAAATGCATCATGATGAGTAAATCAAATCAATAAAAGAACCATCTAGGCATGTACATCCAAATCCACCTCATCAAATTAAACAATTGCTTAAAGACCCTATGCAACTTACCAAGTTTAGGTATGGGAGGGTTGACAAGGTGACCTATTGGGTGAATCGTCCCCTAGGTCAAGGAGTGTTTCCCGTTTGGAACCCCCCTCTAAAACATGTGGAAATGATGATATGGATGGGGGCAAGACTTTTGGGCATGGGGTTCATGACATACAAGGGACCGTAGTGTCTCATTTATGGGTGCCTTTGAAGAGGGTGTGCTGCACCTTTGTTTTCAATGCATTTTTTTTCCAAACCTATTTAATGCCATTAATTAATTAATAATCCAAAACCTTGGGTACTCTCTATTGGTGAATCGATTAGCTTGGGGGGCAACACCATAAGGCCACTTGAAGCTATAGGTACATAGAGTGCCATATGCAAGGAAAGAAAGGGACACCGCATAAGTGTACACACCTCAACAAGTGGGGACATTTATGTAATGTTAATTTGCTTTTGCAGGTCTTTGATTTTTTAGGAGAATTGTTTCATTGCTCTCAAGACCTCTTTGGGCGAGCATCTGGAAGGTTCATAAGTAGGCTTTTGTCTTTTGCCAGCTATCTCCCATCTGGGCCTTCAACCCCTTCTTCCCATGAAATGAGGGGCAACCCCTTCTTGGGTCAATACACCTGAAAATCCCAAAAGGTAAGGAGATGAGGGGATGATATGGAAAGTGATAAGTATGGTCGGGAATGGCACGATGACTCATCAAGGGAACCTCCCAGTAGCAAACCCACCCCTAAGGGTGACCACTTACCAGGGAACAATGTCAACCACCAAGGTGAAACAGGGTAATGAGCATAAGGTCCAAGAAGGTGTTACATAATCAAAAGCAGTTCTAAATGCAACAAACTCAAATGCCTCAAATATTGAAATGACACTCACCACAATGCCTGGCTTGTACCTCATGGAGCAAGACCCAATGTCTTCCAGAGCAAGCTAGTGTGGTGGATACTGTCGTGATGAACTTGGAGCTGTGGTGGTGAGGTGGGTCTCTATCTGTGCAAGTGGACACTGCGGGTCAAGCTGTCTCTCGGTACTACATGTCTGCAACTTGAGGGCCTCAAGACATCATCTCCTTAGTTATCCCTAGAAGTTGGGGCTAACAACCCCAAAACCCAAAAGGTGAAGATACAAAGGAATGAAGATGAAAAGTTATAAAATATGATCAAGAATGGCACGATGATCCATCAAGGAGGACACCCAGTAGCACCCCTTTCCCCCGGGGTGGCAAACTTACTAGGAATCCTAGGATAACCGCCAAGGTGAAAAATGGTAAGAAGCATAACTTTCGAGCAAACGTTTCATAATCAGAAAGAAATCTCTGAAACTTATCCACTTGCCTCAAGTATTAAAATGACACTTACCATGAGACTTGACTAGTTACCTCATGAAGTAAAACTTGTCTCTCTCTGTGGATCAAGTCAGTGTGGTGGACGTTGCTCTGCTGCTGTTGATGATGGTGAAGCATGGTGAAGAAAAGGGGCTCTGTGGGCTATGTTGTCGATCCAACTCTCGGTACTCCATGTCTGCAACCTGCAGGCCTCGAGACATCATCTCCTTAGTTACCCTTAGGCTCATGGCGTGTAACATGAGCAATTGTAGAATCATCTCCAAGAGTAGATGGCCAAAATGTGACAAATGTTGAATTTAGCTCAAGCATGTAGTTTATTTCAATTTTAGCATAAGCTACAACCATAACAATGCAGCAATACAATATACTAGCTGCAGTAAACCAAGATCACAAGAAGAATAACCATGCACAAAAGACACCAGAAATTATCCTGGGAACCCTTCTCAACCAAGGGAAAAACCCAACAATCCTTTTGCTATATTTCCAAGAGAAGAGCTTCTCTCCACCGAAAATACAAGTGACAACAAAGGTGGCCCTCAAGGCAAAACCCTAGCACACAATAGGGTGCTTTATGACCAAGGAGGATAGTGCCTAGTAAAGAGTGCGCACTTTAGTCCTAATTTCAGACCATGCGTTTAGTTTTGTGAGATAGATGATCCACAATGGGGATCTATCTCTCTAATATATACAAGACTTAACTCAACGAATAGACATGACACTTGGCACAATAGGGCCGACTAGTACAACTAAATAATATAATTAATCTTTACACAATATTAATTATCTTTACATGTTGGGGTCGACTTGTACCCTTTACAACACAAATTAGGGTTTTACCAAAGTCTTACTCTTTGACAATATAACAAGGGATCTCACACATGCTCTAGTGCTTAGCCACTAGGGACACATCCACCTGTGCTCAGCCACATGGACGTCACTCTCAATAGATCAACTCAACTAAGTCCATAGGAGTACTATCTGGAGAGCCATCTCAAGTCGACTCAACTAAGTCCATAGGAGCCTGACAAAAGACCATCTCAAGTCGTCTCAACTCAGTCCAAAGGAGCACGACTAGAGACCACACGCCATCTTAGCTCAGTCCAGAGGAGTATGACACACCCATCACATGGGATTTCTCACAGATGTCTCAACTTAGTCCAGAGGAGAACGATCTGGAGAATGTCTCGTGAAGATGCAATCATCAACACTCCCTCTCAGCTAGGGAGGCATTCTCCACCATGCCAAGTCTCTCACAGAAGTACTCGAACTTCGTCCTGGTAAGTGGTTTGGTGAAGACATCTGCAACTTGCTCGTGTGTAGAAAGGTACTGCACATGTACTGCTTTCCTCTGCACCATATCTCTGATATAATGGTATTTGATCTCAATGTGTTTCGATTTATCGTGAAACACATGATTCTCTGAGAGCTTCACACAGCTCTGGTTATCACAATGGATAACGGTGGAATCCATCTCATGTCCAAATAAGTCTGCAAGGAGCTTACAAAGCCACATTGCTTCGCGGATTGCCACACATAATGCAATGTACTTTGCTTCTGTGGCACTCAAAGCCACCAAAGTTTGTTTCCTGCTGCACCAGGAAACCATGGAAGATCTTGTTGAGCACTCAACACACCCTAAAAGTCTACGTAAAATCTCACTTTTTGGGTACCACTTGATGTTTTGGCATTGTCTGATATAAAAAATGTGTCCTTTGCTTATCTCTTTTGTTTCTCATTAAGTCTTTAAAAGCTTGCTTGGACATGTGAAAATCATTAACTTAAAAGATGAATATCTAAATTAGAGAAGTGACAATCAAAGTTTTTCTGGACGCGCTTAAGGATTTCGACATCGGGAAGGATTAAGCGTGAAAGAAAACGCTAGGGAGAATCAAAGTTGCCGAGCCCCGATCTTCGTCGGTGTCGGCAGACACGAAATTTCTTTTCTGCGACAGGCACCACCAAGAATATTGCCGATGCCTGATTAATTTGGCATCAGCGAAAGGTTAGAGAATAAGCATTGAACGAAAAATGAAATAATAATCGCCGACCTCCGAGACGTTTTCGGCATCGGGAGTTTCGAAGGACGATAACCCTCGAAGAAACTACGCGTTGATTTTTGAGCGCCGATCCCCGATACTCACCCGACATCGACAGTCGCAATATCTAGCTCAATTTAGCGCGATCGACGTAAACGAAGTCTCGAATGCAACCCTTACCCACGTGCTGAGTTCTAGGTTTTATTTAATAAGCCTCAAGTCCGACCATTACCCATAGGTTAAGTTCCCGACCATTAGTGCCTGGTATCCCGAGTCAGTGGCCTCGCGTCGATACCATGCGATGAAGAGAATCGACGTCGAAAGTTTTCTCAGGAGGATACCGACGGAAACATGCATAAGGATACCGCCGATTCCCGATCTACCCACTAAGAAGACGACGCGATGGGACGTTTTGGCTCCGAGATATGCTAGATACGATGCATTTAAAGGTTAATTTATTCCAGAATCTCGCACTAATTGCTAATTCGTGCACGAATCAAAGGACCGTTGGAACCTGCCAATAAAATGCATTTTTCTCCCTGCGCCTCTGCCGTCAACCCACATAGAATTTATTTGCAGAGTTTCGCCGGTAGATTGTTTTGAATTTCACCCATTACTCGTATTAACTGGTTGATACGACTGGTAGGATCTCTCCCGTTATATTCTCTAAGTCATTGAAAACAGGGTTATTCTGTGCACGAAGGAATCCAGATCATCAAGAGGAGCGAAGTGAGCAGTCCGGGGATAACTTCCAAGGTCCAGTGAGTATAAAAAACAACAGTTTAGCAAGCGTTACAGGTATGTACCGGTCTATGGATGTTTTATGCTTCGTTTCATACGCTTTATGCAATGTCACCCTGCACACCTGCCTGAAGATTGTTTCCGGTTGCAGGAACAATGCCTCCGAAGAAACCCACCAACAGGAAATCTCCGAGAGCTCCAAAGCTACAGGAACCAGAGGTGGGAGAAGGTTCCTCCCCAACAGTGGCGAGACAATTGGAATTCGCTCCAAAACCGGTGCCCGTCATCAAAACCGCCACCAAGAAATCTTTCGATCAACCCTCAACCTTTGGAGACATAGAGGCGAACATTGGGATCAAGACAGTATTCCCGCGTCGGGAAGAAATTTTCAAGAAGATTAAGCGGGAAGAACTCTCCGAATATACTCCGCATAGCGATCCTGATACGAGAAGACTCGCCGATGAAGTCCTCCTGAATGTTTGAAAGGCGTATCTACACATGGTGGCAAGCAGGACTCCAGTATTTCCCTGCATTGAACTCTTGAAATGGCTTATTGATCACACTGATACACAAAAATGTTTGATTAACGACGACAACGACGGGTGTGTTGGGGTTTTCCTTCCATTAGAAGTGCAAAATTATTACAAGCTCAGAGAGCTGGAAGAGCAGTTGAATAATGATTTTGTTTTGAGCTTCTATGAAAAGCACGATACCAATAATGCGATGGCTTCCTGGTGGAGAGAGGATAAAAAGTTCACAAACCGGACCTTCGACTGGTACCCGAAGACCAACCTTAGACAACCTTACATCTATCTAATGGCTCTCCTCTGCAGATTGCATGGGGAAAATGACTGCTCTAGGTTTTCAGAAGCTTGGATGCCTCTAGCGTATAGCGTAGCCATTTCTGGAATAGGTTTTAACTGGGGTGCAATCATCTCCAAACAACTGAGCACCTGCATCCGGCAAGCTCAGACGCTGAAAGAAGGAGAAACCCTGTCCTTTTACATGGCATCTTATCTTCTGGACGTCGTCTGCGCCATAAATGCTTTCGCTGGAATGAACTTAAGCTGGCATACCTCAGATCTCCTGGTCCATGTTTATTTCGGCATCTTGTGGGAGAACAGGTACAAGAAATCCTACCCTCTCATCTGCGACCAATTTATCGCACATATTCATCTGTTGCTGTTCAAGAAAGAATGCCCAAGGCTGTTGGACGCAGCCAAAAAGATTATATTGAAGGTGGGCCACTGGTATCTGGATGAGTGCGATACCTACATCAGGGTTTTCGGTGCCACCGAAGCACCCCATCTGCTACCTGTATATGTCCCTGATCGACTAATAGTAGGAGAAATCTGTTATCAGAGCATCCTGCAAGGTTACAATGCTACTTTGGTAAAGGATATGAAGCGGGCCTTCATACCCTATGGGTTCCATATTGGTTTCTACATGCTGAAGGACACCGCACAGGCCAAGCAAGAAGGGCTAAGCCAATTGGAGTTTCGATTCCACACTGGCCTCTTTCGCAAGCACGACCCCAAGGGCTTGGTCCTAAAGCATGCGCAACAGGTATCATCCTTCTGGCCATATGCCCACGACCGGTTTGAGGATGAAATCTTCATCGAAAATGCTCACAACGGGGAAGAGGTGATGGCGAGGATGGCTGACCCCAAGGCAACCAGATTCGAGGCTATGAGTTGGCATGAGCAAGCAACAGTGATGGAACAAATAGTTCTAGAGACCATCAAGACAAGAGAAGAAATGATATCAGTCGGAGCGGTGGGATCTCCCTAGGTAGCTCCGATACAAACTGGGAATTTCTCCGAAGTTCAAGATATACAGGGGATGGGGGGGCTCATGTATCAATAGGCCTAGTTGTTAATGAAGCGGATGCAGGATAACTCATACCTCATCATTGTGCCAAAGCTTCCGACTGAAGACACAGAAGAAAGCCCAGCGAGGGTGAGCGACCCTGATTCCATAAACCCTGGTAATAACAACGGTCTAATAAACCTGATTCCATAAGGCCACCGACCGGATTACCAGCAGGCGCGACGATTCAACTAGAGGCGGGCCGAGTATCAGTGGGAGCAGGCGCGCCTAATCCTTTGAGTGAATTTATAAATATATATAGCGATGATGAGAGCCCAGAGACATCTCTTGGGACCCCTGTGCAGATCCAAGAAGAAAAGGGACCTGAGAAGGCTGCTTTTCCTGATCACGAGGTCCAGACCCAGGAAATCCCACGAAAGGAAAAAGAAATCGAAAATTTTCCCGACACAAAGAACCTCGAAGCGCCGGAAACCCAAGCTGACGACCGAAGGGTAAGTCCGAACCGGACGAGCCAAAAGGAGGATCCCCACAAAAGGAAGTCAGCGATTTGACTTCCCACGAGCAAGTGAGTAGTGGGTCTTTTCCCGACGTCTCTATTTCGCTTGATACTCAGATCCCCGATAAGCAACAGGTAGAGGCCGAGCCCTCGGAGTATAACGAGAAAGTTCAAGAACACGGTCTGGAACAAGTATACACCGTTGGAAATCTAGGAAACACACTCACATGGGGTGATCAACAAATTCCCGAATCGATGGACGAGGTGGCTGACATCTATGCGAACTCCTACGATTGAAAGAAGATGGCCATTTTCCAGAGAACCACGAAGAAAAGGAGAATCACGTTGGATCGCTCCGTTCTCATCACCACAGAGGAGGATTTGATAAACACAGAAAATGCCAGAACATCCGAGCTCATCAGCGCGGGGATGGCGATTTCGGACGCCACGTTGGACAGAGCTAAACGAGATGAAAAAGAGTTGGTCGCCGCCCTAAAGGAACTAGAACATTTGCGCCACTTGGCTGAATACTATAAAGGCACCACTCAGACCGCAGTTTATCTGAGAAGCGAGTTCGAAGCGGCTTACAACAGGTTCACACACGAGCGACACCTGTTCACGGTGAAGATAGCCGAGCTCCAGGAAGACACTCTCATGACATTTGCAACTTGCAAGGATGTGGAGCGATGGCATGAAAGGGCGCAACAAGCCGTAGAAAGACTCGAATACATCGATGCAGTCTAGCAGGGCCGAGAGAAAGAAGAACACGACATCCGAGTGTTGGGCAAAAGCAGTCTTGATCGTATGAAGCGATCGGCCAAATACTGGGCTAAGATGTCCCAGGAACCACACAGAAAGCAATGGGCAAAATGCGATAAGCATTGGGGTAAAATCAACGAAGCAATGAAGGATATAGGACTCCCCGAGTTCGGCGACCTCGACAACTTCATTGACTTATGCAACATAATCGGATCATATGCCAAGCGAGATTCACTATGGGCCGAAGAGCTATCCAAGGTGATCGATATGTCGCCAGGACAAGTGCAAAGATTTATGGAACATCCGATGAAGGCTCAAACCGTGCTACAGCAGTTAAACACCAGTTTAGTGAAGTACCGAGCGCATGTGGTGGAGATCAGAGGATTCTACGCGGCTCCGATGGAGCAACACAAGTTCCCATGGGCCCAAACCTGCAAAGAGCTGTTTATCAGTTGGTTTGAGTACGAGAAAAGTCATCCTTTCAAAGAACTATCTTGAGTTGGCTGTTAAAGAAACTGTTAGAAGATGACGCCACGTGGCGTATTTTTCTTTGCTTAAACTGCACGTAGCCGTTGTTTTTAGTGGAACTTTAGATTATAAATAAAGACATCGACCAATTAGTTAAGGGTCGATGGTTGTGGCAAGAACTCTTTCTTTCTGGTTTTTAAGAATTATTTTGAAGCTTCTTTGAATTGAGAAGTCCTTATGGACCAAAGCAAGTTATTTTCATCAACTGCATATGTGATTGGACGTGGAGAAGAACTATTTCCTATCTTGTTTCATGAATGATGTTGTAATGAGTAAGAGCAATTAATTTTGTTGTCAAGTTATTTGGTGCAATGTTTTGCTGTGCTTTGCTTTAATGATGAAGATGAATCGTTGTGTTATTATGTGATGAATGGTTCTGGTAGATGAATTATTTTGCTTGCCATTTTGTTTTCTTTCTGGTAATTAGTATCTTAGGCAGTAATTGGATGCTCACATGGTTAATGTATTAGTACTAGGTCTGTGGTATAAAATTGTCGTCTGCATGCTTGAGCAGCGGGTTATCCCAAGTTCAACCTCTTCCCCTTAGTTAAGCTTAATTCCATTTTTGTTGCCAAGTTGGTTTATACCGGATTACATCTCATATCGGTCCCACCCAAGAGAAAATATATGAAAAAAGAATGGTCCAAACTGAAGAAAGAACCTTCACAAGAAAACGTAAAGCCCATCGATAATTTGGCCAGATCGCAAGATCTGGAGAACCATTCCACTATTAAACGTTGTAGAGTCTAATTGGGCCTCGGTTGCGGGTGTGGTTCCTACTGTTGAATCAAGGGATTTAAGGCCCATCAACAGATCCCAAAGTAAAACAACAATTGGAGGTGCTCTTTCGGTCCACTGCGCTCCTTGCCCAATCTGCATTGACATATCCCTGCAATCTCATGTCTACACTGGAGTCATATCTCAGGTCATAACCAACCGTGCCTCGTAGATATCTCAACACATGCTTCGCTGCTATCCAGTGTGTCTGTCTCGGCTGACTCATAAACTGGCTGAGTACACTCACTACATAACATATATCAGATCTGGTTTTGACCAGATACATCAATGATCCTGTTGTTGCAAGAGTTGGTTCTAGGCTGTAATAGAGCCAAGCCTTAGCACATTTTAAATGAAATAAATTTTGTTGATTGATCAGTCATAGGAGGCGTCTAGAACTAAGTCTGAAATAGGCCTTTCACTCATTTATAGATCAGAAACGAAGAGGCATGACCTCATCTGCTAAATTCATTTCAAAATCATGAGGATGGATAGAAGATAGGGGATGAACAAAACTGAAAGAAAAAGCCAGATATCTAATTCTAATAAATCTGGTCTTCCTTTCAATAGAAGAAATAACACCAAACTTCAAATATCTGAACACAAGTCTTGTCTCACTCATAGCAAGACAGATGAAAAGCTATGAACAAATAAAACTTGTAAATAAGGCAAAACAATTAAGATGCAGGTCTTGTTCTACTCACAGCAAAACAGAGGAAAAACTACACTTTAAGAATGCTTTAAATTAGCTACAACAGAAGTATCACTGAATTGTAATCATTACAAGCTGAATTAATGAATGGAAGGAAGAAAGAGAAGTAATGAAAACTTCAGAAACAATAACACAGGAAAAAGACAGAATTAGATAGTGACAAAGTGTAGAATCTCTTGGCATTCTGTTCTATATTTGCTGAAAAGGAATGCATTACAAACCCAGCCTCCAAAAGGCCCTCGGGCTGTTCCCCCCCTTTTTCTTCTTCAAGAAGATACAATAATATAAGTCTTCTACCCTCTTTCGAATAACTGAAAAACGATTCGAATTACAAAAGAAATCCCTCTAGAAATGAACAAGTATCTCATGTAGGTATTGAGGTCGAAATCCTCCCTAGGAGGTCGAATTTCCTCCCAAAAGATAACAACAGTTACCATCAATTTCAGAAACTTTCTGCCATAGAAAATGGGCCAAACTGCTGAAAACTGGGGCTGCGGTTATGGTTCTGTATCTCTCGAATCGTGACAACTGTGTATAAACTGAAAGAGGCTTTTGTGCATCTGTTTGTTCTGAGCAAAAACCTCTCTCAGTTCCCTGAGATCTGTTTCCATTTGCCCCRGATTTGCATTTTACAAACATGTGTCAAAACAGGAAAATATGAGATCCGAAAATTAGTGCTCGAAGGTGGATTCGATTCTCCCAATATGTGACACCTGTAGGAAAACTGAGAGAGGCTATTAATCTTTGATGTGTTAGGCACAAAATCCTCCAACCGTTTCTCAAAATGATACTCCAGTCGCTCAGAATCATCATTTGAAAATGATGACTCAACACAGTAAAAAGGGCCACATTTCTGAAAACGAACCTTATCTTTCAGGGGACTTTTGCCTGCCTTCCCAAGTTACAAATGAAATTTTGAAGACACCACTGGAAAGCTTAGGATCTGTAGATGTCGATCGACTATTCGAACGCGGAAAACAACCTCTCCACGACTGAGAAAATTGAGTTTTTCTAAGGTAGTTTTGTCACTGGAAAAAAATTGCGATTTCGGTGGCTAACAGGCCGAAAACAGGGGTATCTTAGCCACCAAAAGTCCGGGCTTTCGACAGCTAACAGTGTGATTTCAGAGCGCCATAAGCCACCGAAAGTCCCGAAACCCCGATTTCGGGTTTTGGGTTTCGGGGAAACGGAGCAATGGTCAAAATCTCTATGTCGACCAAACCCCCGACTGCTGAAAACCCGAAATGGTGACGTGGCATTTATGTAAAACCTTATTATAGCAATTTGATTGCCGTTTATTGCATTCTTTTCGTGCCTCCTCGTGACTTCATTTCTGGGTAAAAACACATCTACACTTTCGACAACTAAGGGCATATGAAACCTGAGATTTAAGCTACCGAAAGTATGCACTTTCGGTAGCTAAACACTATAAATTTTTTCCTCCTAAGCTACTGAAAGCCAAAAATTCAATATTTGTTCCAATAGATCCAATCAACTGTCTGTAAAGATGTGGATCAATCTCGCCTGAATCAGAAGAAGCCTCGTTCATTTTCTTCAGATTCATCACCATCGGTGTAGGCATGGACTTGCAGTCTCTCGTCTCGAATTTCTTCAAAATCTCTACTGTGTATTTTCCTTGACTCAGGAAAATCTCATTAGTCCTCTGGCATACTTCTAGTCCCAAGAAGTAGTGCATCATACCAAGGTCCTTCATCTCGAATTCATAAGCCAATGCATGCTTTCATTCAACAATAAGGCTTTCTGAACCGGTGAGGAATAAGTCATCAACATATAGGACCAAAATCAGGCACTCATCACCAACAATGTGGTAGAATAGGTTGGGATCATCAACACTCTTGTTGAAGCCCAAACTCATCAAGTATCCATCAATCTTCTCATACCAAGCACGAGGTGCCTGCTTTAGTCCATATAGGGCTTTCTTCAACCTGCATGCATGAAACTCCTTCTCATGTGTTACGAATCCATCTGGATGCTTGATGTAAACTTCTTCCTCAATCTCACCATTGAGAAAGGCTGTTTTCACATCCATCTGATGTAGTTTCCAACTTGTTGCCGTCCTTATACACACTTGCAAACGTGAGCTAAGTCCTGCTTACTTAGTGTGTCTTCGGAGGCACAATGCCTAGGTTCAAAGTCCATGCTGTCACTTTGACTTGAACCTCTTCCGTCTAGGCTAACTCCTAGGGAAGCCAAGGGGGGTAGACCCTAGTTACTAGATGAGATCAAGAGTTTTAATGTTCTAGGAGTTGGTTTTAATTGGTTAACAGGTCAGGGGGAATCTAGCCTAAGATGTCAATCAACAAATGCAAGATGCAACTATCTAAGTATAAGAGTCAGACCTTTTCCTAGGGAAACTAAGACTAGTGCCTAAGATTGGGCAATGGGGTCAACTAAGTTAGGGGGATGTTCGTTACAATATAAGTTACAAAGTATTACAATAAGATAGATACAACTAGACACAAAGAATATATCAGATATACAGATTAAGGCTAGATACAAGATATCCAATATACTCACAAGTTTGCTCGCATGTGCAGGAATTAAAGATACATAAGATAAAAAAATCAACACATGAAGCCAAGCATGCTCACAACAGATAGAGCTCCGTTGGACTGCTTTTCAATGGCCAAGAGATGCAAATCACTCAAGACCCAATCAAGAGAATGCCTCTAGGTGGATGCGCACTTCTTGAAGGATCACACCACGAGATAAAGGAACAAAATAGATGAAAGCTTGCAAATGTAAAGTTCCAGATGACAAAGATATAACCACTAAGATGTTTATTCTACAACAGATAAATTAACTTGCATATGACAGTGAGACCAGTGAGCTTGCAAGTGTGTAACTGTATTGCTTGGTGTTGTAGACTGAAAATTGAATTAAGTGGTTAAGTGTGGGATTGATTTTAGCCCTATCTAGGTGTCAACCCAAAACTCTCCTCCCCCTATTACCAAGTGGTTGCTAGATGCTCAAGAAGTGAGGCAACGAGGCCTACCCTAAGGTCAAGTACTCCGGAAAATTTCCGTGGCTTTCCTCAAAACCCCAGTTTTTAAGTGGCGAAGATGGTGAGTTAATGTGTCCTATTAAGTCTAATTAATGAATTTTAGATCTATGAGCTAAAAAATGTGAAGTGTTATTGAGTGCTTGTAGCTTGCTCAACAAAGTTACCAAAGTACTGAAAATTGAAAGATGTGAAGGCTGATGCCTTTAGACAATGGATTGCAAGTTAAATTTTAGTTTCCAGAAAGGCTTTGGGGACCCAAACCAGAATTAACGAGAGTTCTTAGTTATTATATTGCAAATGTGAAGTGTGAGAACTGAAAGTAACTTGCGGAATTGTAAAAGGTTGATTAATTGAGCCTTTATGAAACCAATGTTAGCATTCGCATGTGTAATATAAAGATTAGATAAACTTAAACTTGCATGCAACGGAAAATAACGATCTAATCTAAGCCACCACGAGCTCTAAGCTAGCATGTGTTATGAAATCTACTCTAGATTATTTTAAGTTAAGCATGCATGTAGAAATCACGACTAATCTATCTAAGCTTGCAAAGTAAAGACTGAAAGGAAAGCAAGCCGCTTGGGTACAACTCCTTCGGGCTTGCGTTTACAGTATTTTAGAGTAGATCGGAAGAAGAAAACGTTACCCAGTGAGAGGAGTTGTTTGGAGGGTGTGTTGTGCATGTGATTTGGGCAGCATACCCTCTTGTCCTGGTAAGAACCTGCAAAAATCAGCAAGCTATTGCTTGCTGATTTGAGCTGCAACACACTCAGAAAATGTTATGAAATCTTTGTTTTTAAGCAAAGATTTCGTGCATACAAGAACCAGAAAATTAAATGATTTTAGGTGACCTATCTAAGCATGTTAGCTACCGAAATGAAGAATGAGAGAAGGTGGACAATATCAGAAATAACTTGGAGTGTATGTGAGAAGTAAAGGTAAATCCGTGCTTGGACTTATCCCAATATCCTCTCCTTGAAGTGTCCTGCAAAGCTTAAACAAAATGTGAGACTAAGATAGATAATGAAGGCATATATTAATAATCAAAACTACTTTCAATCATTAGTAAATGCAGATCAAATAAGTTAGCAATTATACAATCACTAAACTTAGTTAAGTAAAATACTTTACCCAACCATCTACCTATAATCACACAAATATCTGAAACAAAACGATTTCACCTCATATGCATATAACGAGCCCGGACTACTCTTGAGATCCGTGTATCCTCCAAAGCATTTCCTTTATTATCCAAATGGAAGAAGTTGTAGCATTTAATTGCTACAAGTTCTTCAATAGCCACACCAATGAAGAGAAGTGACAATAATGATGAGAGAGGAAGAGAATGAGATAGTGAGAAAATGGTAGCATAACAGTACAATAATGAAAGGTGATAAATGAGGGAGTGAGAGGTCTCTTAAATAGCTTGAGAAGCTAAGGAGACCCCTCTTGGATCTTCAACACTTGTCAAAGATCCAAGGGACAAGACAACTCAATGAGAAAAGCCACCAATGAGATGATGGGCTTTTAGGGTGAGGGGAAATGGCAAGAAGAGTTGGAAGGGTGAAGAAAGCAAGGCGAGGGGCGAATTAGGCAAGAGAGAAGAACCACGCTTTATTTCCAAGTAATTTCCAATTAAAAGATTCACACTTCCTCTTTTACGTGTGGCATTCCTATTTTCAAAGGAAACAAAGGCGTGAGTTATCAAGGCAATACTTGAGGATTTGGAAAGAGCGTGGAGGAAGGGAATATGAATGACAGGAGAGGCCCCACACATCAAATAAAGAGGTTTTCCTAGCTTACGTGGGAGTGGGGACACAAATCTAAAAGGAATGCGTGAGGTGAGGAAAACGCGTGAGGTTGGAGTGGATGCGTGAGGGTGGAGTGTGCCATACACACTCTTAAGTGTGACGTGAGTGGATAAGGAGGGACGTACATGGAGGAGGAGAGGGCCCACGAATTCATTTAAGTGAGAGTTTCCAAATAAAAAGGGGAAATGCGTGAGGCTTAGATGGCTGGCGTGGGGTATACGTGAGGTAGGAATGAGGTGTGTGAGGTGTGTGATGTCCACACTCCAAAGTGAGACATGGATGGGAGAGGAGGGGCACACCTCATGAGGAGGGGCCCATAACTTACTTTAAAATGTTTTAATATATCACTTAATGAACTAGTACATGCTCACGTGGGGAAGGGGGGACGTGAGTTTCCCAAGGATTTTAATTAAAAGGTAAGTTTAAATAAAAGCAGTGTTCCACGGGGACGCGTCCCCCAGGGTGGGGGACGCAGGGGACGCGTTCCCCACGTCCCCGGGACGGGGGGACTCCAGGGGGGACGTTTCCCTAAAACCTAAGTAAGAAGTTGGAGTTGTAAGGTGTTTTGGT
>ML783729.1:1050810-1068297 GCA_009831015.1 Picea engelmannii
AAGGTGGAGGCAAGCCTTCCAATATTGGCCAAAGAGGGTAGCTTAGACTTTTAAACGAATTATTAAAAGAAAAGGGCCACACAAACTTGCCTTGAAGACAAGAGGGGCCAACAAATAAATGAAATAATGACTTAGAAATGAAATAGCTAATCTAGCCTGACGATTTTTGGGGGGTTGGCTAGGCCAAGCACACTCCCAAGGTGTCGGCAATATTGTTAGCTTACAAATGTATACAAGAAATTAATGAAATAACATGAAATACACAAATATACACTAGGGAATGTGAGAAAATTGTTACCCAACCGAGATGTGTCTTGGGGAAGCCTTGAGGATGAATTTGGGCAGCGTTTCCCCTTGTTGCTGGTAAGTTCCTGCAAAAACCAGCAAGCAAAAGCTTGCTGGAAATGCTGAAAAACACACTCAAATGTTAAAGAAATTTTCTGTTTTTACACAGAAAATTTCCACATAAAAATCTGCAAATAAAAGATAATATATTGACCTATCTAAGAGTGTTAGAATGCTGAAACAAAGATGGAATGTATGCAGAAATAAATATGGAAAACAGAAATGCTAGGAGTGTGAGAAAGGGTTAAGGGTAGGCTCCTCTTCGATGCTATCCCAATAATCCTTTTGAGATCACCTGCAAAACTCAAGGAAAGTAGTGAAGCATGGAAATAGACAACATTTTGAATAGACCAACAAACGAAATACTTCTATTTATTAGCTATTCAACAATGCATAAACTAACAAGAATACTCTTTGCTAGTTTACCCTAGTAAAATACTTTACCAAATATCTACTTGCTACAACACAACAAAACCAAAATAATGCAAGTCACCTCATATGTGAGAAGAAACAAGAATACTCTTCAATCTCTTCAAAAATCCTCCAAAGCTTTTCTATTAATCCAAAATAAGAGAGTATTGGAGAAATACTTCTTTCAAAACTCTCAAGAGCAATGAGTTGAGTGGCTTGATGGAAAGAGCAAGAGAGTGGAATGAAATTTCAGCAGAGTAACAGTAGCTCAAAGAATGGTAGTCAAAATGAGTGAGGAGGGGTCTTACTTATACCTCTAGAGGCAAAGTGAGGGCACTTGGATTGAGTCCAAGTGTCAGATCAAAAGAAAGAGCACCAATCTCAAGAAGAGGGGCGCCCTCCTTAGGGTTTTAGCCATGGATTGATGATGTGGAAGGCGTGGGCCCTCAAAGGGTGAGTTGTCATGCTAAGGGGGGCGCACTAGTCATTAGAGGAGGGCCCACATTAATATTTGGGTGCTTTATTAAGGTTATGGGTGAAAGAGGGGCGTGAGGAGCAGAGGGGGGCGTGAGCATGGAAGAGAGGGCGCCACATAAGCAAGGAAATGGGGTGTGGGGTCCATGCAAGAGTGAGGTGGAGGTCTAGGAAGGGCGCACCTCTCATAAGAGGGGCCCACACAAGGTACTGAGTCATAAGATTAAGGTTTGGGTTTAGGGGGGACGTTTTCCCCCTTAGGGAGTGGGTAAAATGAGTGAAAAGGTAAGTTAAGTGGGTAAATTAAGTTGTCAAATGGTTAGGATGGGTTTGGGTAGGTTAGGAGGGTCTAACTTGCTCATTGCCACCTTACCACTTACTCACTAACTCAAAAATTACAAAAATTTGACATTCTGGCAATGTCACTTTAGCAATTAAAATCGCTGTTTTGACTGACTCTGACTCTGAGTGGACAAAGACATGGTAAAACTTGTCCGACTGAGCTGAAACTTGGTCTATGGGTGTAGGGGGTGCTATTCCATTTCTTTTGAGCACAAATACCCCTATAAAAAACCCCATGACCGAGTTTTTACAATAATAGCTCAAAAAATAATTAATTAATTAAATTATTAAAAATTTAATTAATTAAAAAAAACCTATCTAGACTCGACGAAATTCCGCGAAACTTTTTACACTGTCTGGCATGGTCATTTACAACATTCCTAAACAATAGATACCAAAGGACGAGACCACCAGGACACCGTTCACCACTTTGGAGGAAATTATTGCATATGTGGAGGGAAAAACTCAAGGGAAGTCAGCCAGGCCCGAGAGCCCGGTTGACAACCTGAGGATAAAAAACCCTCGGTGAAAGGAACTCCCCCAATGAAAACATCCAAAGGTACCTGACCTAACTATGACTCATGCAAACTTATTACATTATTAACCCACGTAGGGGTGTGGAAATCTCGTTTACAAAATTTGTGTTGGGGCATCAAATGCCCAAGTAGAACCAAAACTGTCTTCATCAAATGTGCATCTGATGATGCATCTTCATGACACATGAGTTGACCCCTAGCTGAATAGGCGGTCAACAGGACCACACACATCTGAGTGAATGAGCTCTAGGACTCCTTTTGCTTTATTGTCTCTCTTTGGAAAAGGGTTCTTGATGTTCTTTCCTTGTGCACATCCATTGCACACACCTTCATGGTCAACCTTGAGTTCTGGTAGACCTGTGATTGCCTTGCTTACATAAGGTAATGCTTTGTAGTTGATGTGGGCTAATCTTCTATGCCAAAGTTCGCATGGATTCTTAATGGAGTGGGTCATGGCTGCTTCTGAGTGACCCTTTAGCTTATACAAGCCACCTTCTTCTTTTCCAATAACAATTGCTTCTTCCATGGTTTTTCCTTTGGCCCACATAAGAACTTCTCCATCTATGAAGGCAACTCTGAAGCCTTTCTTTTCTAAAGCTGAGATGGAGAGTAAGTTCTTTGTCAAACCTGGTACATATAGTACATCCTTCATCTTCATTGGGTTCCCTGAATTAAGCTTGTAATTTGATTCTCCTACTCCCTTGATAGGGTATTGATAATCATCTCCAAGTGTAACTTTCTGAGAAAACTTCTTTTCTGAAAGGCAAGAGAGAATGTCTCTTTGACCTGTCATGTGCTTGGAAGCACCACTATCAATGAGCCAAGTGTCCTCACCAGGTGATACTGATCCTGAGAGGGTCGAGATTAAGACATAGTCTTCAATTCGTTCTTTTATCATCTTTGTGGGTGGCTCTTCATCTTCAATTGCATGGGCATGGTGCCTCTTGTTTTTCTTCTTGTATTCTTCTCATCTAGCTAGACAATGTTTTGCAATATGTCCTATCTTGTCACAATGGTAACATTGGTAGGATGATAAATCTTTTTCTCTTCTTTGTCCTTTCTGAAACTTCTGGAATCTCCTTGGTTGAGATTCTTTATGTATGAATTTGTTTTGGGGGTGAGACTCCTTATGAATTTCTTTTTGGAAGTAAGACTTCTTTCTTCCTCCTTGAGTGTGAGTAGCTAGGGCTTGATCTTCATCTCTTGATAACAAAGCTTCTCGGTTAGCTACTCTTGATTCTTCTTGAACACATTCTTCCCAAAGACTGTCAAATTGTAGTTTCTCCTTTCTAGCACAAATAGTTTGGATGAATGCATCCCAAGGTCTTGTGAGACCATTAAGGGTCGTCGTTATGAGTTCGTCTTCATCTATAGTATCTTCAATTGCTTCTAGTTGTTCTTTGAATTGTGATATTCTGGAGAAATATTCCTGGATCGTTTCTCCTTTCTGCATCCTTGTATTCTTGAGTTGAGTTCTTAGTTTCATCTTCCGATTTATGTTCTTTCCGTCATATAATCTGGTTAGGCCATCAAACATTTCTTTTGGAGTCTTCTTTGAAGACACTCGAGGAATCAAGTGATCTTTGATAGAATCTACAATGATTCTTTTGGCCCTAATTATGTCCTTTTGGTGTTTTGCTTTAGCTGCAACATCGACGGGTTCTGATACATTCTCTTTAATGAATCTTGCTAGATCATTCTCTTCAAGAATGAGTGCAATCCTATACTTCCAGGCACAAATTTTTTCCACACCTTCTAGCTTGTCAACAAGCTTAGTGCTTGTAGACATCTTTTACCTGGAGCTAGGAAAATGACCAAAAAATGAAAATGCTCAAAATTGAATTTTGAACTTACCAGGAGGTGCGCTTGGCTGAGGCGAGTAGCCTGGTGTGGTTAAATTTTAGAAAATCCAACTTTTTCCCCTTCAAACTTGACCAACGGATTTCTGGACTGGTGCTTCTGGTTTTCTGGTACTGGTGAAAACTAGGGTTTCACTTTCTGGGAGTTCTATCCACTAAAAAGGTGCGCTGAAGGTGCCAAAGAGTTCCTAGGGCTAGGTCGCATTTTTCTAGATGACTTTTAGGCTGAAATTCCTCTTCAAAGAAAAGCCCTACTTTTCTTGTACGACAACAGTGACGTTTTTCCTTTTCTTGTGAAAGATGCTCTCTTCAGCTTAGCTCTGAAACCCTGTTAGAGTTTAAGCTATTATTAGGTTTCTTTTCAATTTACTAGATAACCATAACATAGATAGGATCATTTAGAGAAACACAATCACAAGAGACACATCATTTATCCTGGGAAACCCTCATGGGGGAGAAAACCCAGCAAAAACTTCCTTAATATAGATAGCCAATACAATGCTAAGAGAATAAACCAAACACTACAAAAAGTCCTCTCCCAAGTAATGCGCCTCTCTCTCTTCCTTCTCCTCCAATTGCAGCTCAAAACTTGCGCTCTGGATGATCGAATGAGTGAGTGAACAAATGAGGCGTTGGCCTCCTTTATTTATACAATTTGGCAGGTGCTGAAAGGAAGTGTCTTTTCATTGTCAGGGCCAACTTCTCTTCCTGGGTGGTTAGAAGTTAGAACCACTTTAATTTATTCTGGGAGCCGAATTCTCATTTTGTATATTACAATTAGGGTTTGATCAATCTGCAAAAGGGGATTTGGTCATTTACAATGCCCGACATGATCAATCCACAAAAGGGGATTGATCTAATGAATAATACATCAATAATAAATAGAATACTCTTTGCAGTTACAATATTTCAACAATAAGAAATTTGGCCTCCCGTACTAGGATAATAACCAAGATGACCTCCTGTGGGGATAACAACCAAAATGGCCTCCTGTACTAGGATAATGACCAACCAAGAAAATTTGGACTCCCGTACCAGGGATAATGATCCAAGTCATGAGGGTTCCCATACCAGGTATAATACCCTTCATTATTAAAAGCAAACTACTACAATGTAGTGATGAAATCAATTAAGGAAAGTAGTACAAAACCTACCTTAGTCTGCAATCATGCTCAATCTTGCTTTTGGTCTTCCCGAGAAGACTGAGATAGAGAAGAACTCCTTGTCGTTCTTGCTTGCATTCCTTGACTTCTTTTTGAGGTGGCTAAAGTTGCTTTCCTTTCTTCCACAAAGGACAATGATTCGCATAGTGACAAGGGCTTGAAACCTTGCACATCACTAGCTTCAAGTCTAGTCTCCTTGATGTCCACTAGAGCTTGAATAAGATGCACTTATATCACACACTCAAAAAGTCATGTCAAGGATTATTGTTGAGACAAGTTTCAGAAATTTTACCTCAAAACGAGAATGTCTTCAAACTCAGATTTAGAACTTGGCTAGCATACTTCCTGTAGCAAGCTTGAAAACTTGTGCTCAAGATGAATCTCAAGTTTGGCCTAGCTGCTCCTTGGTTTATGCAAAAGATGCCTCCAAACTTTGCCCTCAAACATCACTTAAAAACAAAACCCCATGACAGACCTGTGAGATGCTTTAGGACAGACCTCAAGACTCACCTCAGATCTGTTGGTTTACCTCAGATCTTCACTGCCCATTTTCTGCTGAAGTTTCCTTTTAGATCTACCTCAGATTTGCCCTTTATCACAGCTCCAAATTTTCCCTTTTTTAACCTTAGAACAGGTCTGAAATTTGCTTCAGAATTGACCTCAAAACAGGCCTCAATATGCCCAGAAAAAACAGACTTCAACCTCAGTCTTATAGCCTCAGAAGTTGTGCCTTGTAGCCTCAGAAAAATTCGGTCCAACTGCTTCAGATCTTGTCTATTTACAGACTTAAAATATTATATTTGCCAAGACAGATCAGAAAGAAACTCACCTTTTCCTGTTGTCATAGCCTTAGATATGCTACAAAACAATCCTCATATCTCTCTCTGAGATTCGGCCTAAAATACCTCTGCAAACACGGCTTCAGGCTGCCTCAGAAAACTCTTATTCGCTGCCTCAGATAACACTTATTCACTGCCTCAGATAACACTTTAAAACTGCCTCAGGTTCTTCCCAAAAATCGGTCTGCAATTTTGTTAGGGGACAGGTTAGGTCTGTGGTTTTAGGGTTCCTTCTAGCTGCGGCAGCCTTAGAGAGGCTTCTCTATGCTGCGGTCTCCTTCTTAAGACCCTCAACAGAGCTTGGCCAAGGCTGAAAGGCCTGCGGCTAGCCTTAAAATTCACCACAGGGTTTAAGAAGGGGTTCGGCCCTTTCCTTACACCAGCGACAGGGATTTAGCAGCCCTCAAATCCCCACGGCCTGCCTTCATTTACTGTGCAAGAAGTCATCTTCGACTACACTGCTCTGATACCATGTTGAATTTAGCTCAAGCATGTAGTTATTTCAATTTTAGCATAAGCTACAGCCATAACAATGCAGCAGTACAATATACTAGCTGCAGTAAACCAAGATCACAAGAAGAATAACCATGCACAAAAGACACCAGAAATTATCCTGGGAAAACCCTTCTCAACCAAGGGAAAAACCCAACAATCCTTTTGCTATATTGCCAAGAGAAGAGCCTCTCTCCACCGAAAATACAAGTGCCAACAAAGGTGGCCCTCAAGACAAAACGCTAGCACACAATAGGGTGCTCTATGACCAAGGAGGATAGTGCCTAGTAAAGAGTGCGCACTTTAGTCCTAATTTTAGACCAAGCGTTTAGTTTTGTGAGAGAGATGATCCACAATGGGGATCTATCTCTCTAATATATACAAGACTTAACTCAACGAATAGACATGACACTTGGCACAATAGGGCTGACTAGTACACCTAAATAATATAATTAATCTTTACACAATATTAATTATCTTTACATGGTGGGGCCGACTTGTACCCTTTACAACACAAATTAGGGTTTTACCAAAGTCTTATTCTTTGACAATATAGCAAGGGATCTCACACATCCTCTAGTGCTCAGCCACTGGGGACACGTCCACCTGCGCTCAACCATAGGGATGTCACTCTCAATAGATCAACTCAACTAAGTCCATAGGAGTATTATCTGGAGATCCATCTCAAGTTGGCCCAACTAAGTCCATAGGAGTCTGACAGGAGATCACCTCAAGTCATCTCAACTCAGTCCAGAGGAGCACGACAAGAGACCACACGTCATCTCAACTCAGTCCAAAGGAGTATGACACACCCATCACATGGGCTTTCTCACAAATGTCTCAACTCAATCCAGAGGAGAACGATCTGGAGAATGTCTCGTGAAGCTGCAATCATCAACAACAAATACATAAGATGAGGGTCCATGCTTAGGCATAAGATAAGTGTGCTTTAAATAGGTACGACAACCTTTATAACATGGGCAACACTTTTACATTACATACGAAGAAGTGGGAGAGTCTAGCAACTCCCCTAGATCATATCTCTTAGTAGATCCAACCCAGATCATAAATTACTGACATGGTGATCAGTTACTGACACCAAGGGACAATTAGACAGAGCCATAAAAGCAATGGATATCTTGAAATAGGGACTAAAAGGACAAGCCATGGCCGATCCTAAGGGGTTTGGGGATACCACCTAGGCCCCTCACTGATACATAGATATCTAAGCATGGCCCAATACAATACCCGAGTTCAAATATAACCACACTTTTGGCTCATCATTGTACAATGATACACATAATCTGCTCAAATGATGGATCATATCCAGCAAAAGAATATAGGGTGCACTGAAGTGAATCTGAAGTGTAACAGTACCAACGTTTCCAAGAAATTTGTAGTGTACTGTTTCTGTAATGGGGCAGCTCAAGCCATAGCCAAAAACACACAGCTAGGGAGAAAATATTGCTACAAAAATGAACAAGAAGATAGCGCTGGATTTTGAAGAGAGTGGAAACCCCTAGGAGAGCCTAGGAAGCCCTAAGGGATAATCAAGGAACCTTAGATCCATAGTCCTTGGGGAAATGCCTCTAGCCAAAAATCCCCTGATCACCCGTAGGAAAAATTAGATCTGGAAACCCTAGTTCCAGCGCCCTAGGGCAATGCCACTGGCCAAAAAATCTCCAAGAAAATTCAGCTGAAAAATGAGATTTGAAAACCTTAGTTTCACAGTTACAAAAATGTGATGCAACTAGCCAAAGGTCTCCAAACTGTTACTGAAAAAAGAACAGATCTGGAAACCCTAGTTCTGCAGTCATGAAAAAGTGACACCACTAGGTGAAAGTCTCCAAAACAGTGGCTAAAAAATGCTGAAATAAGTCAGCAAGTAAACCCTAATGATAAATGCACCAATCTATGGACAAAATCTATGTAATTAGTGCAGAAGATGGGCACAAACAGCCCTACTAAAGCGCCTTTCCAGGCAGCAAAATACAATGAAACATCCCCAAGATTCCTTTGGTTAGGGTTTCTTCTGCATGCCAAGTCTGATCACAAAAATATCAGTATCAACAGCCAAGGAAAAAGCCCTAAAAACAATAGTGAAATGAGTAGGAAAGTTTAACACTTGGTCTGAAACCATGTTGACATCACAAACATAAAGAAGGGCTCGCATGGAACCAAAACACCAACTCAAAAACCTGCAGTAAAAAGAGAAAAAAAACATCAGTAAAGAAGTGCACTAGCACTGAACCAAAAGTGCGCTAGAGAGAGAAGGATGCCCAAGAATGAGTGTGCTAGAGAGAGAAAGATGCCCAAGTATGAGTGCACTAGAGAGAGAAAGATGCCCAAGAATGAGTGCGCTACACATGAGATGCATAAATACACATAAAAGAGAAACTATGTGAACCACAAGAGAATGACAAAGATGTAGTGCCAGCAGGCTTAAAACGTTTGTATTAGAGAGCCTTAGCTCATTGATCTATGATTTACAAATGAGGTTTGAGTTGTGATTTTATACATAACCCAAGTAGGGTATCTTCCCAAGAAGGGTTATGGGTACACACTCCACAAGAGGGTTACTGAGCTTACATATCAAAGTTGACTAGGTTGGCCTTAACCATAACCTAGTAATACAATGAATGATCACATTAATGACACGATAAGAGTTGGCTGTAGCTGAATGAGAGGATTACACCATTCTCAAGACTCCTTGGTAATACTGCACTTAATTAACCACTTAAGTGACTTTTTTCTTTTTTCCTATTGTTAATGTGGTTAAGTCTCACTATTAAAATGGGTTTATGGATTTTTAAGAATATGTTGAGGGTTATAATCCCCAGGTTCTTTCTTATTTTCACCAAATCATTCGATTTTGATAACCATTAGGACTCATTTTGTTTAGCTGGTAACAATTTAGAGACTTAAGCTACAGATGCCTTATACATGTCCTTGGTATATATAACACTAACACATGATAATGTGATTTTGTAGCTGGATTTTCTACTTTTGTTCACCTATGGGCATTAATGTATTTTCTTCCTTCCTTTCTAGGCTTGAAAGAAAAAATGGTTATTATCTTGGTTTATCCTATAACACAAGCAAGTCGATCCAATTTGAGTAGATGCCTCTATCCCTAATTCCTTCCAAGCTTTACCAATTATTCTTGGAAAAAGATATTGGCTTCTGGTTGCCCATGGAAGCCAATAAGGAGTTGACAGAAAGGGAGAGGAAAAAAACTGTATATTCTTTTTTCAAGCCAACCTCATGATGATGCAAATGTAAACATCCAAGAATCCCTATTAAGATTGTTGATTGATTGATTGGTTTCTTGGAACCTCTCCATGTAGAGATCATATGATAGCCCTGTAGTTTTCCAGTGTAATGGTGTTATCTACATAAGGGATAGTGTAGTTTGTTGCTTGGTCCATCTTTCACTTTTTAGAGTTGTAATCTTTAGTATCAATTGTAATCCTTTTGTAGAACACTTGCATTGGCTAGAGTATTTGTAATCCATTTCAAAGAATACTTCTATTATTTGTTCATCTTTTTTGTACTCGTAGAATTGAAAAATTATCATATATATATATATATATATTTTGTTTAATTATTTAAGGTTTTAGCATGTTCTGTACAAAAAAATCATAGGTGCATATTGACTTGGAAATCTGTTAGTGATGTACCTTCACAAACTTTATCCTTCTAAGCATGACAGCTTTGTTTATTTATGTTTTTCGTTTGGATGTTTACACTCAATTTTCAAATTCTACTTTTCCAGGAGCTTTATGAGAAGATTGTTTCAAATCGTCGCCGCCTTCGTTATGAGTCAACGGTAATGTTCAAGTCAATGAAATTTTAACTAGGGTAATGTTTATTTTTAGTTTGAAACATTGGTGACTTCGAAAATAATCATTGACGAGATGCTTAGGTTGAAAATATGTCTTTTATGTGTAAAATACTCTTTTAAATAAGGCCTTTGATTAAGTTACTTGTGAAAGGCTATTTTTCTTGACAACAAAGAGCATTTCAAGTAGACTTCTATAATATGCACTCAGATATTAGTTTATTTTAGAGGCTATGAAAAAGTTAGAAATAGCCATCGATCTGCTGGCTTGTGTTTAGGATCAAATTGTCAATTGAAAAATGTGTCAGGCGCAGTTTGTTAATGCAAGTTTAACTTATTATAACTTTAATCACCCATTGTTAAATGGTGAACCTGTTCCATTATGAGAAGCATCTTTTTAAAAATTTGTTCAAATGTGGGATTGGATATTCTATATTTCTTACACTGCTTTATATAAATCATACTAAAAGAAGTATCGATGAATATAATTGTAGTCTTCTATATGGTTAAGAGTTCCACTGTCTGTTACCATTCAAGTTCACACTGAAGCTGCCAAAGTCCCAAGTCACTAGATGTGAACCCAATGTCAACTTGGAGTTGTCATCCACTGTCGCCTCAATGACACACTCCCACACTTTGCGTTGGAATGATCTCCAACAAAGGGGGGCTTTCCTAAACAACTAAGTCTCAATTGAGGATAAGAAATTGAAGGGGTATGAGGACTTAGAGTGAATCTGGTTTTTTTGATAGATAATGTTTTGTTTTCCAGATTTGAGGTAAGTTAAGAGAACCTAAGGATGAATAGATTTTATGATTAATAGGTTCTATAGAAAGCTGGAAATTAAATGTAAAATTTAAGGCCCCTACCAGCTCTTATATATTTCACAACCAATCTGATTTAATGCATACAAAGAGAATAAAATTCTAAAGGTAATTAAGTTTATCCTTGCCAAGATACATGTTATGTGTTACCCCCCACTTCTAGGGGTAACTAGAGGATAATTTTTTCTCTATGATCCACATTTCAGACAGCAGATCCAATGATGTTATTCTGGATGCTCCACAGACAGTTGCCCATAGATGTCTTCCATGACGTGCTAAGCTCAGCTCACTCGTATGACATGGTGCATTTACATACTCAGGTACATCGTTCTGACACTTCATATCGAGTGATAATGTTAATACTTGAGGCCTGAAAATGGTGATCATGGGTTGATTTGGATAATGAATCATGATGCTTTGGAGTTGTTATCACCCAATCTAGCACTTGTGCAAAGCCTTCACAAGATACTTGACAAGTGTAACATATGAAAGTATTTTCCACTGTCACTTAAGCAAGGAGTTCCCTTGTTTTAGTGAAGGATGGAGATCCAACACAAGTGAGGCTTCCCTAGTAACCTCAAAGGATCCTATAGCAAGGCTAAGCAAGTCTATGACCCCTTGTCTTGGTTACTTCACTAGCTAGGTTGAGGTTCAAGGCAAGGTCAAGGTGAATTAGACAAAGCAAATTAAATGTGTGTGTGTGAGGGGGTGTTCTAAGACAACCAATGACAATTATCAAGTTGAAAGAGTAAATTAAATGCCCCAAAACAGTAGCTATCAAAAGAAAAGAAATGGTTGTAATAAAACTTGAGTAAAAGATGATATACTTCTGCATATAACAAGTTTATAACAGCAGCAAGTAAACAGTCCTGACTCCTAACATTGCAAAAATGCAATGGAAGATGTGCTAAAGGCTAGATAAAAGACTAACAAACCATTAGCTAATGATTGCTGAAATTAAATGGCATGAAACTATGCTAAATAGATGCAAGATGTTAAACCCTAATGGATGAAAATGCAATTAATGCAGCAATGAATGATGTTAGAGGTGATTCTAAACAATAAATGCAAGGCATTAGGCTAGGGATGATGGTAAATGAAGATGCAATGCAAAAGTCCTAAAACTAACACAAGACATTGGGAGAGAGACAACTAAAACTAGGGTTTAGATCACTAATAAGAGAAAGGCTAGTTCCATCATAAATCCTTGGGCATATGGAGTCAATGCAACTTCGATGGAGGATAAAAGACAAAGAATACTTAAAGATCAAATTCTAGGGTTGTACAATCACAAGCCTAGGTCTAAACCTTTAGGAAGCAAATCTAGGGGGATGTAAAATCACAAGCCCCAGATGTCATCCTATGTCTTCTAAGACTTCTAATAAGTGATCAAGGTGGAAAATAGGTAAACCCTAGAGTAGTACAATCACAAGCTCTAAAATTCAACCAATAAGGACAAGTTTAGGGGTATGTACAATCACAAGCCCTAAATTTAACCTTATATGCTTCAACAAGCTTAAGATGAATGGGATCAAGGAATGGGATTCACAATTACAACCCTTCCTAGGGTTTCAAAGCAAACTTATCCAAGGGGAACAAGATAGCATGCAACTTATCAACAATTTGATAGAGCATCTACTTAAAATACCGTGAATAAACCATAAATACTTGGAAAGAAAACTTACTAGCCATGTCACTATGCATGAAGAAACCTTAGAACAATAATCATCCACCAAAACAAGAGAAACATCCACAAGATCACCCTCCAAGAGCTGTGCATAAGTACTCCATGATGAGAAAAGAGTAAAATAAGACAAGAGAAGTGATTCTCCACAAGTGTAAGTTGTGATTTGCAAATTAGGGAAGCACTAGCCTTTTATATGAGGAAACCTTAGTGCTCTACTCTTCAAAACCCCCTAGAAATGTGAAATATCCATGTTACAAGGTGGATAGGTCTAGGCTGACCCCCAAAATAGCTTCCAATATGAAAATACAATGCTAAAGCTGTTAGAATTTGAAAAATAGAGAAGACAGTGATATCTTTTTATTTCTGTTCTCTAAAACAAATGTAGATCAGCACATTAAAACAATGATTTAAACAAATTTAAATATAGACAGCAAGATCTGAACATATGAAAATAAATCTGAACATAATCTAAATTTCTGAGTGCAAAAATTAACCTTAGCTTACCTCTAGCTAATGAAGAATGTACCTGTCACATGTGGATGTAATCCTCTTTCATATGCTCAGATAATTAGCTTAAAGTTCAAGGATCAAACCTCTAGGGTTTTGATCTCTTATCATGAATGTAGGTAGACAGTTTTGCCAAGTGGAGGACTGAGGTAAAGGCTGATGTAAACACTCAAAACTGAACTGAATATACAGTCAAACCCTTTAAACAAAGGAAGATACCCACAAAGATAGGTACAGCAAATAGTAAAACCCTTCAAAGAAGACATCAACAACTGTAGCAGCAAGTAGTAAAACCCTACCAGCAAACATATATGGCAAAGAGTGAATTCACTCACAGGTAGGTACAGCAAAGAGAGATCCAGCACACGGTGGGAGGATGAGCAGAAAACCTGTCACAAAATGGCAGCCAGGAGAAGGGAGGTATCCGTAGCCTCTTACACACAGCGGAAGCCACCAAAAAGGGATGCGACACCTCTATTTACACAGCAGCAGCCACAAGAAAGGGCTGCGGCACCCTTCCACCAGTCTGTGCACCCTTACACCAGTCCGTGGCACCCTTACTCAGTCTGTGGCTCCCTTACACAGTCCGTAGGGGTTGAGAGAGATCCACAGTAGCAAAGCAATCAAGGAGAGGTCTGTAATACCTCTAACCAGCAAGCACAAAAACAATCTGAAGCTCACAGCCAAACAAGAGTCCAATCAAATACCTCAGATCTGAAGAGGAAAGATCACTAGGATAGCCGCACCATAAACAAGGAAAGCAATCTAAGGTAGCCGCAGCAAGTAGGGAAGAGTAAGGAGAGTGAGTGTGTAAGTGAGTATAAAATGAGAGGGGGAGAGTTTCTTTTATAGCTTAAGAGGGTAGGTTAGGGTTTTCTATTTTAACCTTAACATTAGGATTAAGTCAAACCCTAATAAAATAAATAAAAGAAAATTAATAATTAATTAATATTTTAATTAATAAAAATATTAATTAAAGATCAATTAAGTCAAAATGACTTATAAAACCCCAACACTACATTAAACAAGGAGGGAAACATAATCAACCAGGAGGGGATCAAAAGACAAAGTCAAGGGGTCCTCTTTAATGGAAAAACATGTCCACATAAGTCTCATAATGACTTATAAACTCTATCATCACTGCATAAGAGGGATACATCAACAATGTGGTCATTTCCATCTTCATAGGCACTCCTAGGTCTCATGGACCATCCCGAGAGAGAGGAAGAAGATCACACATCATCACATCTTGGTACACAACCGAGATCCACTTGATCCTAGACCAGGTTTCCCCAGAACACATCTCAGGGCCCTAGAACACATCTAGGGTCTTATCCACCAAGGTACAAGACCAAGGATCAACCCAAGCATTAAACAATGGTTCCCTGGAACATATCCAGGGGCCCTAGAATACATCTAGGGACTTATGTCATCAACCACCAAGGAACACATCCAAGGATCAATCCAAGCACGGAGCAAGGATTTCCTGGAACACATCCAGGGGCCCTAGAACACATCTAGGGACTTATATCATCAACCACCAAGGAACACATCCAAGGATCAATCCAAGCATCGAGCAAGGATTCCCTGGAACACATCCAGGGGCCCTAGAACACATCTAGGGACTTATTGCTTGGTCCTTGACCAAGAACCCCAATCATGTTCTGGGGGCCCTCACTAGGGTCTTCTTCCATGGCTTTAACTGCTTGGTCTCAAACCAAGAAACCCCAAGAGTGCGTCGGGGGCCCTAGATCTCAGCTAGGGTCTTAGCTATCCTCTAGAGAATGGCTCTTGCAGCTGCACTAAATTTCAACAAAAGCATCAAAACGTCTCCCTAGAAGATGACACGTGTGAATATAGATGCCAAAGTGAGGGTGACGTCATCTCCTCCATGGGTGCAAGAGCCTCCAGAGGCCACATCTCATCCAAAAAAGTGTGAAGCATCATCAAGGGTCACATCCCCTTATCCAAAGGTCATGTCTCATCATCAATCCATGCCAACTCATCATCACCAATGCTAGGTCAGCCCAAGCAACATTGAACCATCATCTTGTCTTAAATTTCTTAAATTTAGATCTTGTCTTAAATTTCTTAAGTTTGGATCTAACCCTTGTTGAAAAGTTAGCTCTAGAGGTGCTTGGATTTGCTTATTATTTCTCTAGGGTATTTTAAGTTTATGCTTGGAAATACGTGGTGAATGGTTAGTCTTGCTCTCATTTATTCCACATACAGAAGGGCTATATGCCAGTGCTGAGGTAGTTTTCATGGTATAGACTCTAAATGTATGAACTAGATGAATCGATGCATTAAAGGGTTCAATGACCTACTAAATAAGAAAACAATATGTCATTTTAGAGTACTAAATCTCAATTTAGAGCCCTGAAGTCTTGGATCCAGAGTTTAATTCTTAGATCTGAACTTGTTCTTGGTGGACTTGGCATATCTAGGTCGCATTTCAATGGCTTAAGTACATTCTTAACACTCACCTAATGCTTAAGATGTCTTGTTGTTCTTTGGCCCTTGTGACAAGGGTTCCATATTACTGCACAAAATTACCAGAACCAGACCGGTTGTTGAACTGGTTGACCAAAAAAACTGAACTGGAACTGGAACCGACAAGAAACTGGATCAAAAAACCGGTCACTAAAAAATGCACAAAATATTCAAATTTTGAAAAAAAAAAACATATTCATGTGCATCCATGTGAATCCAAACCATTATACACAAATTTGCGAAGTTTCTCATATATATATATATATATATAACAAGTAACAGTGTATAAAACCAAAGTAGCACTAAGGGTAAGTGCACTCCATCGTCATATGAATATCTGAATCAAAATACATCATCAAAACATTCCATTGCATGCCCCCAAACTTACCAGAACCGGACCGGTCGACCCAAAAAACCGGAACCGGAAAAAAACCGGTCACTAAAAATAAACAAAATATTCAAATTTTGAAAAAAAAAAACATATTCATGTGCATCCATGTGAATCCAATCCATTATACACAAATTTGCAAAGTTTCTCATATATATATAACAAGTAACAGTGTATAAAACCAAAATAGCACTAAGAGTAAGTGCACTCCATGAGTCCATAGTCATATTAATATCCGAATCAAAATACATCATCAAAAAAGCTCTAAATGGCCTATAAAGTCCAAAAATAACTCTAGAGTCTAGGCTAGACTCTCGAGAGTAGAGACTACACAATCTAATAATCTGAATCTGCATATTGAAACTCAGACTCAGAGGACTCGGACTCGGACTCAGACTCAGACTCAGAGTCATCATCTACATCCTCAACATGAGTAGACTCAACATGGGGATTCTGAGCCTGGCTTGATTCCCTTGGTCCAGAAGGCAAAGATATAGGTGCAACATCAGTGCACGCATTCTCTTAATGTGGCTCGGGATCCAAATCCATCCAGGAAAGGTCTTCATTGTCAAAAGTTGTTGGCTGAGTCTCCACAACCTAATTTGATGAGGGATCAACATCATCCAAGAATATGTTGTTGGTTTCAGGGGTCTTGTTCAACAACTGGTTGCACCTCAACCTAAGGTTATACTGAACAAATACCATATCATTCAACCGTTTTTTCTCTAAACGGTTTCTCTTCTTGGTGTGTATACACTCAAAAACACTCCAGTTGCGTTCACACCCAGAAGCACTGCATGTCTGGCTCAATATCCGAACTGCAAATTTCTGCAATTCATGGCACTGACTACCAAATTGCTACCACCAATAAGTTGCATGTAAAGACAAAGAAGATTTAGCAAAGGAGTTTGAAAGTTTGATTTACTTTTTTCCATGAATAATATAATTGAAAGACTTTACAATTACGTACCTGGTGGATCTTTTGCTCTACTTCGAACATCCATAGCCATGCCAAAGGTACCAATACTCTCATTGGAATGCAAAAGTTTTCTTTGTATCTCATCTTGTTTGTTGGAATCAGGGACCATGTGCTCAATGCATTTGTATAATCCTTCTTTTACCTCCCCATCTGCGTCAAAATCTTATGTGTAATGGTACCTTTCAAAGAGTTAAAACTTAAGAGTCAATGAGTTTGAACTTTGAAACATTAGCTAAAGTTTAAACATTTGCAATTAAAATTTAATAATATATCTTAAAAACTTTGAAATTACTTACTACTTACCTGGGA
>ML783729.1:1077503-1093255 GCA_009831015.1 Picea engelmannii
AGGGACGTCTCCCTTGGACCAGCCATCCTAAATAGAAAGAGCTCCCCATCGAGGTGACAGTGGGTGGGGAAGCTCCTGTTATGCCAGTTTGAAGCCTTGACTCAAGCTAACCTAAACCCTTCCTACAAACTGTGCGATAACAGGCTTAACAACATCATGAAGGCTCAGAATGAAATTGTTAGGGAATTTCATGATAAATTTGAGAGGCTAGTACAACAGATGCCAACAAGCCACCACCCTTCAAACAACTTTCTTCTCTTCTTTTACACCAAGCCCTTTACAGGACAGATGGGTTTCCTTATCATAGACAAATCTACTAAAACAATCCAAGAAGCGCATGAGATGGCTATGAAGATTGAAAATAACCTATCATCATCCAAAGTAGAACCTTTCTCCGCCCCAAAAGTCAAGATGGATGCTAAACCCAAAGTAGTCCACAATGTTGAGGTTGCCTCAGATATTGGCACTATCTTGGCAAAGCTACAATTGACTGTAGATGGCATGGTTAAAACCCAAGAGTTAATGATGAATAGGATTGTCAACCTAGAAAGAGCCCAACAACAAGCTCCTAGACCTCCTTATAAGGGGCAATTCCAAAGGGGTGGTCAAGGTTTCAAGCCCAAGAATGATGAAGAGGTCCCTAACACTTTAGCCCCCACAAACATGGTTGAGGAGAACCCATGGTGTTTTCAATGCAGAGAATCACATTGGGAGCATGAATGCCCTCTGAATAATGGTGAACACGATCAAGTCAATGTTATCAACCATACCATTGAAGAGCCACAATATTGCCTTAATATCACACCTGAAGAACATGAAGAAGGCATAAAAGAAGCAACCGAGAAAGCTAGGATGGAGGTAATCAATAACTTTGATCAAGAGTCAAGAGAGAGGTTGAAAAAACAAGAATTTCAAGTGTATACTAGGAAAAAGGAAATGAACCAACCTCCCTCTACTAGACTTACAACTTCACAACCAAAACCACCACCTATGAACGTACTCCTTCCTAAGATTTCTTCTAAGGCTAACAAGGTTGACTTAAATTTTGACTTGGAAGGCGCATTGGCCAAAATGCATGTAACCATCTCGTTGAAGGAAATTATCAAGGTTCCATCCATAAAGGAAAGGTTTGAAAAGTTTTTCAATATGTTGGATGAACCAATGGACCCTCCTATTATGTTACAAGCAGATCATTTCAGGGTTCAATACGATGGACACCCACCTTTCTTTATGTCATTGCTAGTAAATAACAAATGCTCAACAACTGTATGCTTGACTTAGGAGCAGGTGCCAACATGATGTCCTTGAAATTTATGGAGCAACTAGGCATAAAGGCTACATGACCTTATAGAAATGTGTGCGGTTTTGAATCCAAGGCTATACCTACTCACGAGGTAGTTGAGAGCGTTGAAGTACACCTTGGTAAATATCCTGAGAGAGTGATCCATATGGATGTTGTGGTGGTAGATGTCCCTGATGTATGGGGTGTGCTTTTGTCTAGGAAGTTCGCTGCAATGTTGGGTGGCACATTAGAGATGGATTTAAGTTATATCAACGTGCCTATGAAAAATGGGACGATTGCATGCCTTCCAAATATGCCAATGGCCAAGGTTCATGTACAAGAAATTGACAATGATACTAAGATCAGTGAAACACATGAGCCAATTGAGGAAAGCCTGCCTACGTTTTCTCCAAAAGATTTTCCTTTCACCATAGAGGAGGATTTTGATGAGATACAATGGGCAAAGAAACAAGAGTATCAAGTTATCAACAACTCTTAGATAAATATAAGGACAAAGAAGTTGGCTCTGTCAAATTATTAAAGAAAGGGGATAGTGATATATTGATTAAACCAAGCCAACAAGAAGTCCTTACAGCCGAATCCCACCCTCTTCCCTCAAGACAATACACCAGGGTGATCCTCTTCACCTCTTAGCCTTTGTGGCTTTTTTTGATTCGGGCTTTTGAATTTGACCTTTCCTTTTTGATCTTTGAGAAGTCATACATGACAGGATGCAATTTTTTTTATGTAAATGGAAACAAATGATACTAGAGAGATGGAAAGTGATTAGCATGGTTAGGATATGGATGATGCTATCTAGTCTAAACACCTAGTAGTACAAGTTATCCCAGGAAAACACACACTTCTAACAGAAAACATGTTCCCCAAGGTACTATGAGGAAAGTAATAAAATTATTGTACGTTATGAAATGATAATCAATAATCGTTAGGTGTTTACAACTTCACGACATGACAAAAGGTTATATCGTCATGTCCAAGTAGGCATTAATACATGGAATGTCAATGAAGTAAATTGGACCATCAAAGTGCATCTAACATCTGAAGATCTGGACTGAATTGAGCTATATTATGGCTGAGCTGGCACGATCGTGTCTCAATGGAGAAAAAGGAAGGAATATGTCTGGATCTAATGGAGAGATGCATGATATCTCATGCAAGCAGCTACATGACACCGTTGTGAGGGTATCCAAAGGTTTTTACCCCTAGGAAGGTAACAGACTCCACTTGCCCAATGGATTGGCACTAGTCTTGGCCCATCCATCACTCTATAAGATCTTTCTTACAATTACTGTTTTGCTAAAGCTATTTCTCCATTTCACCTTGAGCTTAAATTGCACAAGATTTAGCAATCCTATTCTAGGGATACTCCCCTTGTGTAGGAGGATAGCCAGCCAAAAGTGAGAGAGGGAGCTACTGTGGTGACAGTGGGTAGTCCCTCTTAGTTCCTCCAAGGTTTTGATTGTGCTTTAGGACTTTATCACAAGAAGTGAGGGTTTGGGTGGTAATACACATGACTCAATTATGACAGTAAAATGATTTTCAAGTCCCTAGATGTGTCAATCCTTTGTAAACTATAGACCATGAAGAGATTGCTGTCTTTGTATCTCATGTGAATCTACTTTTCGCTATTTAAGTTAATATAAGCTCTTTACTTACCAAGAAAAGAGAGTTCTTATTTTTAGATCTGTACGTGATAGCATAATGTAAACATACTTTAAGAACAACTTAAGATATTGATTAAATTCACTTTTTAGCACTCAATTAGTATATATGCTTTTGCATTTTCTATGCAGTGGGCATGAAACTCTAGACTCACGTACCTGAATGCTGTTTTTTATTCCCATACTTATTCTGTTTAGTTGATTCCTGCAACTTTAAAATGCTGATAAATTTGTGAATTTCTTTGACATGTCAGGTTGGAGCAGGCTTGCCTGTCATATCTACTTTGAATCGTTTAATAGCATCCGGTGATCCTATACAATGCATCACGGGTGCTCTAAGTGGTAGGAATTGTTTTTTTAATTTTGATTGAAGGCTATACAGCAATTCTGTTAAGATTATCAATATTTGTTGTACAAGTTTTATTGACCAGCTAATCTTCACACTTTTTCCTGTCAGCACTATGATTTCTTGCATAATGGCTCTGATAAATGTTAAGGGTATACCAATTGAACTGGAATCCCCCGTCTGTACTATAGTTTCCATTCTTGTCCAGGGTTGAGCATTCATATTTGAAGCAAATTTCCTATCTTAGGTACTTTGGGATATGTAATGAGTGAATTACAAGGAGGACACCCTCTCAGTGAAGTTGTTCAAGCAGCTAAAATTCTAGGATACACAGAACCAGGTAGAATTCTTTCATAACTTTTGGTTTCATGCTGTAAATGTTGTGAATACCTTTCAGATATGATTTTCTTAATTCATATTTTTTTAAGAACTGTTTGGATGCGGGGTGAATAGACACATGCTTATACAATCTATTTAATTAGACTCTTTGCTGGAGGAAAAAATCAGTTATCAACATCCAAAGTACCTATATGCAGGTGACTGACTGTTACGTGTTCTGGACATGCTTGCAGATCCACGTGATGATCTTAGTGGAATGGATGTGGCAAGGAAGGTTAGACTTTGGAACCTGTGACTGGTTTCATTTACAAGTCTTGTTATCATCTGATCCTAATTTATATCTTGCTTTTTTTATTATGCTTTTGGAAAAAGGGTATATACTATAAAGAAAGTTTTTCCATGTATGTGGATATGATTAAAGGTTCTTGGGAGGGATTTAGTTTTTTCCTGTTTAAGATTCTTTGAGATGATAAAACTTCCTAGTCACACATTATGGGATGCAATGCTAGTTTGTCCTAATTCCTGACAGGTCCATGCTACGGCATTAGGATTAGACAATGTAGGCAGGTTGGAATGAGATTGAGTCTTTCAGCAAAAGTATCAGGCCACATTCTGAGATCCAGGTTGCATTGATGGTTATGGTTTTGGAGGGATTGCAGAAAAATTCTATGTAAGGTTCTTTGACTTAGTTACTTAATTGTTTTATGTGCAAAAGCAGGCTTTGATCCTAGCTCGGTTGCTTGGCCGGCAAATCAACTTGGAGAATGTTGAGGTTGTTGTTACATTATAATGTTCTTTTTGAATGAGTGAGTCTATTAAACAGTTAGCATGAGATTAAGAAATGTGGCATAAATAGTTGATTTTGATTAGAACACAATTTCTAACAAGGTCTAGTCTAACCGTGAGTCAGGTAGAGAGCCTTTACCCTTCTGAAATGGGACCAGATGATATGTCAGTTGAGGATTTCCTAAATAAAGGCCTTCCAACACTTGATGAGGCAATGGAAGAGAGGATTAAGAATGCTGCTTCAAATGGCAATGCTGTTCGTTACGTGTGTACAATTGACAATTCCAGGTTTGACATGGAAGCACCTGCCCATTTTTCGAGTTATAATCCATATGTATTCTTCGGAAGTTAAAGTTAACCATCTGACATTTGATAAAAATATTGTATTTCAATATGCCATCCTTTATCTTTTTCTTCATTTCTCAAAACGACAAGAGGTATCTGTTCATTACAACTTGAAAAGAAGTTTGCTCTGAAGTATCAATTTAAAATACAGTTTTCACACAAAAGTTGCTGATTTTCAAAACTGTGTTGTATAAGAGTCAAAAGGGTGACTTTGGGTGCATGAAATTTGTTGCAAATTTGAGTGATGAGTAGAGGTTTTATGGATGAAATTTTTATGCCAGGATCATGCACTACTTTTGTTTTTACGAAGATTTGAACTTTATTCAATGACCTTAAGCAAATTATATTAAACTAGATGAAAAGATTACCTGATACAATTTATATTTCCTCATTAATAGTTATGTAGCTTTTCAATTTTATGATTGGTTATCTAGTCCATGCCACCACTAAGTTCATCATCTCCTTTTCTTCTCCCATCTTGGTTACTGGAGGTGCCAATCACCGTGTAGATTCCCTAGCCATGGATGTAGATGCCATTAGATATGTGAGACAATGCACATCCTCCCACTCAATTAGTACATGCCTGACCTCCACAAGGTCATAGAGCCATACACACTCCTTGCGAAGTGTTGCCTCCCTACCCAATGTGAGAAACCGTATGCCCATCATAGGATTTCTTCTTATTGACGTCAGAGGTTAGGAGAGTTTTGATGGATTGCTTCTGGGCTCCTCCTATGTTCACCCAGCTAGGCCCTCTCAGCCCTAGGCACTCCCCAGAGGATATCATTAAGCTTTGTGTTGGCGACTTAACAGTGATGAATGATGACAAAGATATCTGTAGTATGTACTCCCCCTCTACTTCTATATCTCTATCTTTGATGCTAAGTAATGTTTCCTCCTCTCCTTTCTTTAGTTCTAGTGTCGACCTTTTTGGTTCGCCCTTTCTCATGTATTTCTTTTCACCTATTGCACTTTCATTTGTATCTTTTCATATTTTAGCTTTATAGTATTTAGAGGTGGAAACTCTCATATTTTGATATTAATTGCTTGTGTTTTCTAGTCCCATTGACTTATTCTTTGGTCATTTGTGGGCATAAATAAAAATTATTGTATCTTATCTTATCTCTTACTTTTTCTGAATTCAATTTTTTTGTTTCTAACCTATCTCCTTTTATGGATAAAGAAAACCTCAGTGTAAAGGCATAGGTAGTCTTGGTTATTAACATAAGTTGTCTTTTATGATGATAAAATTTGAAATTTGGTTATTTTTGCAGGTGTAAAGTAGGGCTTTTGGAGCTGCCAGAAAATTCTCCAATAGGGCAACTAAAAGGAAGCGACAATCTGGTTTTGTTTTGCCCATCCTCTTGCTTTCATCTGCAAATTTTATATTCTTCAAAATTCAAAGGATTTCTATATAAGGAGGAAGTTGAATGAAGAAATAAGAGTATTCATTAGGAAAATTAACAAATGTTATGCATTTAGTAAATGAATTGGAATATATGTATTACAAATCAATCCCCTTGTGTACACACACACACACACACACACACACACGTATAGAAGACATATTGTTAACATACAATGTAAACTATTTAAACTTTAAGGGACTATTGGTGATACTTTATTTATAATGGGTACCTCTACCATAATGAGTACCTTTCATGCAGAAAAAGTCCACAAATGGTTAGTGCCACTGGATGGTCCTTGCCATTATACATGCGTTGAAGTCCATGTTATCGCAGGATTTGTACTTGTGCAAAGCCCACCACAAGATACCCAAATCTTGCGTAACTATGGAAGAAACTACCATTGTCACCTAAGTAGGATCTTCCCTCATTTTAGTGATGGAAGAGGTCCACCACAAGGGAGGCTTCCTTGATGACCTCAAGGGATCAAATAGCAAGAAATAGCGAAGCCTACTGACCCCTATCTTGGTCAGCTGTCAGTTAGGTCTACATCTAGAAGAGAAATAGAAGTTGTAAGGTGATTGTTGTAGCCTATGAATGAATTTGTTTATCACATAAATGACATTGACAATTATGCAATTTGTTCCAACTTTCTTGCACCAGTAAAAGAGAAATTCAAAGAGGAGAAAGTTGATGAAGTCTGGAAAATGAACTTTGATGGGGCACATTCTTTATCAGGAAAAGGGGCAGGAGTTGTTCTTACTTCTCCAACCAAGCAGTCATACAACTTTGCTTTCAAATTAGAATTTGATGCAAAAAATAATGTGGCAGAATATGAAGCACTCTTACTAGGATTAGAGATTGCTAAGGATATGTGAATCAGAATTTTAAATGTCAAAGGTGATGCCGACTTAGTAATTCTCCAAGTTAAAAATAAGTATGCATGTAAGAGTGAGAGGTTGAGAAAGTATAGAAATGCAATTTGGGATACTATGGAATATTTTAGTGCTTTAGGTCTCATATCAGTTCCCAGAGAGCATAACAACTTAGCATATAAGTTGGCAGTTTCAGCTTCTACCTTTCGACCTTCAGAAGAGTTGTTAAATGGTCAGGGTAAAATGGAAGTAAATTTCAGACCATTAGTTTCAGATAATGTAGATCATTGGCAGGTTTTCAGAGATGATGGACAGATTCTAAGGTTTATTCATAATGTTAAGGAATTTTCAGGATGTAAGGTCAGTTATAAGGAAGAAGGGAAGAAGTATCATGAAGAAGATGATCCTATTCAGAATTCAGTTCCCAAAAGGGTTGGTTGCATTAGAACAAATCTTTGATAGACAACACGAGCATAAGAAAAAAGAAGCAATAAAACTCGGTGGCTATGTTGAAATAAACATTGGGACAACTGAGTATCCAAAAATGATAAAAATTGGAATAGGAACTTCAGAAAAAGAAAGAAAATAACTAATAAATCTTGTCCAAGAGTATTGGAATGTGTTTGCTTTTACATATGATGAACTTAAAGCATATAGGGACGATGTAATTCAAGTTTCAACACACAATCCCCCTCAAGGACGATACTAATCCTTTTTGCCAAAAGTTAAGGAAAATAAATCCTAAGTTAGCTCCCTTGGTGCAAAAAGAGCTTCAGAAGATGTTGGCTGCTGGTATCATTGCACCAACCAGACATTCATCTTGGTGTTCTAACTTAGTTTTGGTCCGGAAGAAGAATGGAGGGATAAGGTTATGCATTGATTATAGAAATTTAAACTTGGCATGTGTCAAGGACAACTACCTCCTCCCTAACATGGAAACTTTGTTGCAAAGGGTCACAGGATCACAAATCATGTCCATGTTAGATGGTTTCTCTAGTTACAATCAGTTGTTGGTAAATAAAGATGATCAAAATAAAACTAGTTTCACAACAGCATGGGGTACCTTTGAGTATTTGAGAATGCCTTTTGGCTTATTGAATGCATGTGCCATATTTCAGAGAGCAATGGATTTTTCCTTCAAGGAATTGATGGGCAAATTCATTGAGATATATCAGGATGACTTGACTGTTTTTTCTAAGGATAGATCAGATCATATAAGTCATCTAAAACATGTCTTTGAAAGATGTCGCAAGTATGGCATCTCACTTAATCTAGCTAAGTCAGTGTTTGGTGTTGATGAAGGAAAATTATTGGGTCATGTTGCCGTCCTTATACACACTTGCAAACGTGAGCTAAGTCTGGCTCACTTAGTGTGTCCTTGGAGGCACAATGCCTAGGTTCACAGCCCACACTGTCACTTTGACCGGAACCTCTTCCGTCTAGGTTCACTCCTAGGGAAGCCAAGGGGGGTTGTCCCTAGTTACTAGATAAGATTTAGTGTTATGTTCTAGGAGTTGATTTTAATTTCTTAAGGTTAGAGGGAGTTTATCCTATGATGCTAAGGCAACAATGCAAGATGCAAGGGTTAGCATGTCAAGCAAGACCTTTCCCTAGGGCAACTAAGACTAGTGCCTAAGGTTGGGCAAGGGGTCAACTAGATGTTAGGGTGTTTTGTTACAATCTGATTACAAGATTTACAAAAGAATAATTAAATCCAATGAATAATAGATACAAGTAAAAAGATACAATGATACAATGTAACAAGCTATCCACTTTTAAATGTATGTGCAGGATATAAGAAGATTAAAGCATTGGCATCATCAACATATCCAGTTCATCATCAACATTCACAAGGATACTTAAAAGATCTAGAGATTAAAGCACAAGTATTCCACAATGATTATGACATTCAATCAACCACAAAGTATTATTAGATGATTAAGCCCAAGGTTTGATTGTTTAATAAGTTAAGGGTTTCTTAAGATTGTAAAGTTTTAGTTACCCTTATTAAGTATTTCACCAAAAAACGCCTCCCCCGATTGCCAAATGGTTGTTGGATGCTCAAGATAGTGAAGCAACGAGGCCCACCCTAGCTGTCACAGTCAACACCAAGAATTGAGTTTTTACGGAAAGGACACTCCTTCGTGCCGTGAGACCGTCCTCGGCCTATCACCTTCCGTTGCCCTCCTCAATCCCCATTTTAGATGGTGAAGATGGTGGTTTTAGGTACCCTATTAAGTCTATTAAGTTAATATATCAATTAGGTAGACTTTTAGGTGTATTTTAGAGTATTTTGATGATTTTAAGATGCCTTAAAAAAGTGATTTATTGCCAAGGCCGAAACTCACTTCAGCTTATTATGTGTGTTACTTAAGCATGGAAGTAAAGAGCATTAACACATGTAGAGCAATGAAAAATAGCTGAAATAAAGACTTAGTTCACTATCATGCACTAGATTATCAACATATGTAGCTTGCTAAGAAAGGAAACTTAAACCAAGGGCAAGAACAACTTGCCAATCAAGAGATGAAAGATTGTCACACTTATCTTATGTTTGTTAAGAGCATTGAGATCAAAGTATTAAGTGTGAAGAGAAAAAGAAAGATTTAAGCATATGCCTACTTTATCAACTTATCCAATAAGCATTACTTCAAGAGTCTTGGCAAATGGCCTTAAGATATTAAAACATGAAAAATGAAACCATTCACTAAACTATTGAAGCATTAAGCATTTAAAGTGTTAGATTTAAGCATGTAAGAAAGAGATAAATCTAGATATAGCTTAAGCATGCAATAAATCTAAAAAAAGTTGATTATTCCCAATAGGCTTAAACTAAGGATTAGTATGTGTGAGATCTAGATCTAGAACATTTTAATCCAATTAAGCGTAAAAGATCAACAACACATATTAAAACCCTAGCCTTACTATTTGGGGTATTCCTCTCCCAAAAGGTAGGCAATTATTAGACTTATTTATCTTAGAAATGACTTGAGAAAAGAAGAGGGGAAGACAAGCAAGAAGGACAAGCTAAAGAAAGAAGCAAACAACTAAACAAGACAAACCACTAACCCCACGTCCTAGGTTTGGGAGATGCCCAACATCCACCAAACCCCATGTCCTAGCTCAAGAAGTGGTCAAAACTCAAAATGAAGTAAGATCTACACTTAACCTAAGCTATCCAAGGCTCACACGTGGGAGGAGGCTGTACCACTCCTTCTTCCAAACTAATGAGCCACTAAATCAACAAGAAAACAATTAGATCTATGCACAAGAAGCCCTAAAAATTGAAAGAGAAAGTTGAGAAATAGCTACCAACTTGTAGGAGGGTCTTGGAGTGTTGTGTGGACGTTTTTGGGTAGCCAAACCCCCTCAACCAGATCTGAAACCTGCAAAAACCAGCAAGGTACACTTGCTGGAAATGCTACACACAACAATGCAAGTGAAGAAAAACTTTTGCTTTTTAGGGCAAAAATTTTCTTAAAGAAATTTTATGGAAAATTTATATTTTGGTGACCATTAAACTATGTTAAGCTAACTGAAAATATGTATGGAATGAGAGCATATAGAGAATGAACAATAGATAGAGAAAGAGAGGAGTTTATGTGTGTCTCAAGGGAGGACTCTTCCTTGAGGCAATCCCAATGAAACCCTTGAAGCCAAACCTGCAAGATCTAACACAATGGCATGCATACAATAGATAATATGGACGATTAAGCTAATAAGATGAAATACTTGCACCCTATCTAGCTAATCAACATATATAGATCTACAAGACTACTCTTTGTTAGATCTACCCAAATAAAATACTTTACCTAAGATCTACTTATGCCATCATCATATCAAATCTAAACAAATTTACCTCGTGTGTTGAAAGAACAAAAATACTTGTTGCTCCTTCAAAATTCCTCCAAAGCTTCTCCTTTATTATTACTCAAGAAAATGGATCTTGGAGAAATACTTGCTCCAAAACCCTAAGAGCCAAAGAATGGAAGATGGAACAAGAAGAGATAGAGAGAGAGTGGAAAATCAAGTAGCATAACAATAGCTCAAGATATGGTAAAGAGGAAGTGAGGAGAAGGATCTATTTATACTTGGAGAGGCAAACTCACCCCTCTTGGATCAATGCCAAGTGTCCACCACCAAGCACAAGATGAGATCCCAAGGCTAGGGCGCACCATCTAGGGTTTAGATCATAGATCTAGGGTGTAAATGAGTGAGGGAGGTGTTAGGATCAAGCAAAGGGTAGTGGGAGGCTATGGGATACGTGCCAAGGGAGTGGAGAGGAATAAATAATTTAAAAAAAATTATTTTTGGAAATTTCCAAGTGGGGGGGGGGAGAGGGCGTAACTCTCTTAGGAGGGCACACCACTTGGGGGAAAGGGAAGTAGTGGAGTGTAATAAGTGAGGGAAAAGGATGGGAGGTGAGTGAAGGGAGGACGTGGGGGGTGAGGGAAGGCACACCAACCAAGGGAAGGGGCCCTCACCACTTAAAACACAAGATGCCACATCTCTCTCTTCAAGGGGGGCATAACTTTCCCCTAGGGGCGTCACTTTTTGAAGGAGGTGAGGGGTGAGAGGTGTGAAAAGGTTAGGAGGGGTTAGAGAGGGTAGGTTTAGGTTAGGAGTCATCTCTCTAAATTTATTCCATCTTCTATCATCCTTTTAACTCATTATTACAATTTTACATTTTGCCATGATTGGACTTTAGCAATTAAAATTGTTGTTTTTGACTGACTGACACTCCGGGTGGACAAACCCATAGCAAAAGTTGTCCGACCGAGTTGAAACTTGGTCCATGGGTGTAGGGGGTGCTATTCCATTTATTTTGAGCACAAATAACCCTATTAGAAATCCAAGGACCTAGTTTTTACAATTTTTGCTGAAAAATAATCAATTAATTAAATAATTAAACCTCCAAACTTAGGGAAATTTAATAAAAATTAATTAATTAAAAAAAACTACTTTAGACTCAATGGAATTCCACTAAACTTTCTAAGATGTCTTGCATGGTCATTTACAATGATTCCTAACAATAGTTACCAAAAGAGAAGCCCACTGGAACGTCGTTCACCACTTTGGAGGAATTATTGCAAGTGTGAGGAAAAAACTCAAGGGAAATCAATAAGGTTGAAAAGCCCAATTGATAACCTGAGGATAAAAAACCCTCGGTGAAAGGAACTCTCCCACTGAACCGATCCCAAGGTAACTGACCTAGACATGATCCATGCAGACCTATTACATTATTGACCCACGCAGGGGTGCGGAAGTTCCAGTTACAAAAAGAAGTGCTGGGGCCAAAAGTGCCCTGTAGAACCAAAATCTTCGACAAATGAGCATCTGATGATGCATCTCTTCATGGCACATGGAGTTGACCACCTATGTTGGAGAGGCGGTCAACAGGTCATATTATTTCAAAAGATGGGGTGAAGATAGATCTAGAGAGAGTTGAAGCTATCAAAAGAATCCCTTTGCCCCAAACCAAGAAAGCCCTCCAATCTTTCCTTGGTCAAATTAATTTTGTTAGAAGATTCATTCCAAACCTAGTTGAGACTATAAAACCCATTCTTAATATTTTAAAGAAAGATGTTAAGTTTGAATGGACATAAGAAGGAATGAAAGCATTTAAGAGTATTAAGGATTCAATTGGTAGATCTCCTGTGCTAATTAGTTCCGATTACTCCAAACATTTTCAAGTATTTTCCTTTGCTTCAGAAGTCGCTATTGCAAGGGTGTTGCTCCAGAAAAATGATGAAGGACAAGAGCAACCCATTGCATTGATGAGTAAGGCATTGCGTAATTTCGAATTGAATTATACTATCATGGAAAAGCAAGCATATGCCTTAGTAAAATATCTTAAGTATTTCAGAGTTTATGTTGGATACTCAAAGATCGTGGGGTATGTTCTTCACTCTGCAGTAAAAGACATTCTAGCTTAGCAGGATTGTTTAGGAGTAAGGAGAAAGTGGGTTTTTGAAATTCAGGAATATGCCTTAGAAATTAAACCCACCAAACTGGTCAAAGGTCATGTTCTAGCTCAGATATTGACAAAGGGGAATGAACAGGCTTTGGAATTGGTATGTCAGAACAGTTAGCCAGGGCCAGTCATGTCTACAAAACTTCAAAGATTAGAACAACATCAGTGGTATTCATACATCATTTTCTTCCTCAACCTTACTTGCCCAAATCGCTTGATAGGTCATTAAAAAAGAGCTTTAAAGTTAAGAGCTTCTAAGTATTGTATTATTCAGGATGGATTGGGGTGGAGGAACCCCGATGGGGTGATACTTAGATGTGTTGATGAGCTAGAATCTAAGAAACTTATGACTGAGTTTCATTCAGGATTTTGTGGAGGGAATTTTGCAGCTAAAACCACCGCGCATAACATACTTAGAGCAGGATACTATTGGTGTACAATATGTTCATATGTTCATAAGATGGTTAGAGGTTGTCAACAGTGTCAGTTGTTTACGGGTAAGAAAAAGCTTGTAGCCTTATCATTACAGCTAGTAGTAGTTGAGGCCCCTTTTCAACAATGGGGGCTTGATTTTATTGGTCAATTCAAAGATAATTCAAGTAATGGATACACTTGGATTTTAACAACGATCGATTATTTCACTAAATGGGTAGAGGTGGCATTGTCTGGAGAAAGTTTAGCCACTCAAGGCTAATTTTTCTCACTCTATTCCTCTCACTTTCCATGCAATTAGTTTCTAAAATTTCTCCCTAATTTGCTTTTAAACGTAAAATTCCTAAATTTTAGGAAATCCCTAAAAAATAGGGAGAATTTCCCTTTAACTCGTAACTCCCTCATCCCTTGGCCAAATTTATCAATCTAACATATGTTGGAAAGCTAAAATTATACTCCATGCATCTAAGCCATTATTGAACTCACCATGCGCATACACTCTCACTCATAACTCACCCATGCACATTACTCACTCACACTTATTCCCTCATGCGTATTAATTCCTAACTTTCTCACTCACACTTATTCTCTCATGCACATTGACTCCTATTTTCTTCACACTCCTCTCCTATATATTGGATGGTCTTCATTGGTTATTTGTCGGTTCTTAGCAGCAACAACATAGAGTTTTGTTCTCTTTCTTCTCTCTCTCTGAGTCTAGTGACTCATTCTTTGAGCAAAGCAATCATTATACTGGTTGTGGACTTGCCAATTGTGGTGCAACCAACCCTCTTGCAATCCTTTCAATAAAAAAATATTGTGTTTGTTCTGTAACCGTTTTCTTGTCGGTATTTTGTGAACTTTGCAATCTGTTTTGTCATTTTTCTGAACTATTAATGGTGATTCTATTTGTCTCTTCAGTATTTTTCTGTTCTATTTTCATTCTATAATCATTGTGCTAACCCTGCAAGAAGCCTCCTAGCGAAAAAACCATATTTTCCTCATCGTTTTTGGACAGTTTGACACGCTGTCCAAGATGAACAGTTTGCTGTTTTTTGGGTTTAAACGCAGAAAATCAGTACTAAAAGACAGCAGCAAGGTACCTAGGGTGCCTAGGGACTCCCCCCTGAGGCTAGCAAGCACTAGTCCAAAAGGAGAGGGGTCTACCCCGTGATAGTTTGGGGCTTTTCTCCTGTAATTAGCCAAGTTTTTACCATTGTCATAATAGGTTTATCAGCTCAATTTGGAGGGTAGAAATTTGTGCTAACAAATTGGTGCCGTTGTCGGGGTTCGAACCTAGGTCACCGTGTGATAGGTGGGAATACTTACCACTATCGACTTCAGTGAGTCTTTATTTTAATTTCTTTATTTTATTCAACTCACCTGGCGACTCCACAGGATACATGGACGACTCCACAGGGGACTTACACAAACAAATCTTTCGGTTTCAATTCCCTTACAAGGTCTAGTTTTGAGCTTGAATATGTTGAAATAATGTAACTGCAAAGTGTATTCTTATTATTATTTGATATATTATTCATTGGATCAATCCCCATTGTGGATTGATCATGTCGGCTATTGTAAAAGGACCAAATCCCCTTTTGCGGATTGGTCATAATATAATTGTAATAGGCAAAAGAAGAAGTCGGCCCCAGAATATATCAAAGAGGCCCCAGAATATAATAAAGGTGGTTATAACCACCCAGGAGAAGAAGTCGGCCCTGCCAGTGAAAGGACACTCCCACACGTGCCAGTCTTGTATAAATAAGGAGGCTAACGCCTCACTTAGACACACTCACTTGTTCATTGAGAGACAAGTTTCGGAGCCGCAGTTGGAGAAGAGAGAGAGAGAGAGGCGCATCTTTGGGAGAGGACATTCTGTACTTGTTTGAGTTATCTCTTGGCATTGTATTGGCTATCTAAGCTAAAGGGTCACTCAAAAGATGCCATGACCCACGCCATTGAGAATCCATGTGAACTTTGGCATAGAATATTAGCTCACATTAACTACAAGGCGCTACCATACATATGCAAAGCGGTCACAAGTTTACCAGAACGCAAGGTTGACCATGAAGGCGTATGCAATGGATGTGCACAAGGGAAGAACGTCAAGAACCCTTTTCCGAAGAGAGACAACAAAGAAGAAGGAGTCTTAGAACTCATTCATTCAGATGTGTGTGGCCCAATGCCATCGTCCTCCATTAGTGGGTATGTATATTATGTATCATTTATTGATGATTATTCTCATAAGACCTGGTTGTATCTCTTGAAATCTAAAGATGAAG
>ML783729.1:1102724-1115603 GCA_009831015.1 Picea engelmannii
TATATATGATAAAGATAGTCATTAATATCTTGAAGTACTAACCACTGCAACACATATTCTAGTTATTTGTCTTGTCTCGCAAACAGGTGCCATTCAGTGGAAGATTCTTCTTGACTATCTCATCTTTGGCAGCAATCTGTGAAGGGGAACTTCTTTGACTTAGTCCATTACCCTTTAGCCCTTCATTAACCCAGATTTGCTTAGGGACGTCTCCCTTGGACTAGCCCTCCTAAACAGAAAGAGCCCCCCATCGAGGTGACAGTGGGTGGGGATGCTCCTGTTACGCCGGTTTCAAGCCTTGACTCAAACTGCCTAGAGGGTTTTCTGGAAATTTTGTTGGGTTTTCTTCCCCTAGAGGGTTTCCCAGGATAAATGATGTGTCTCTTGTGATTGTGTATTTCTCAGTGATCTTGTCTTATGTTGCTGTTATCTATTGAAATGCAAAGAACTATAATAATGGCTTAAACATTAACAGAATAAACTCTAATATCTTTTCCCGGAACAAGACTATTCCTTCACCAAGAACTTCTCTCAAAGTTGTTTAGCGGATGAGTTCTTAGGTAAGTTATTTTTCGACGAGCACTATGGTGAGTGTATCTTCGACATCTTCATCTTTCGTTTTATTTCCATCTCGAGATAGTAGTAGGGTAGCAATTTTGCTTTTTTCTATCTGAGACTAACAATATGGATGCAGTTGTGAAGCCAACAGTAGGGTGGAGATTTTCTTCCTTTGACCCACTAAGTTTTGTTGCATTCCCAGATTATCCTTGTGACTCACCTGCACGTAAATGGCTTAAATTCATACCTTTGTTTACAGGGAGGTTGGGAGAATCAGTTGAGGAGCACTTGGCTAAATTTTTAGAAGTGGTGGGCGATTTTGATGTGGTGGTGAGGATGTTTGTGTCGACCCTTGAGGGGGAGGGACGAGCATGGTACAAGTTCCTTACTGATGCTTCCATTGATGGATGGGATTCCTTCCAGGAGAAATTCTCTGAGAGATGGGGAAATACACAAGACATTTTCTTCTTATGCACAGTTTTTTCAATTATTAAAAAACATGAAAGTGAAACTGTTTTCCAATTTAACGCTCATTTTTCCGAATTTTACAATCGAATTCCTTACAGACTAAGGCCTAATGAAGATGCTGCTTTGATTTATTATCTTGAGGCATTTGATGGTATTTTTGGTGTTTTTCTTAGGAATGAAGACCCTCAAAATCCGAAGGAAGCGCAAGCTACCGCTATCAAGTTAGAAATAAATTATCTTGCATCCTATGAACCCCCTTCGATCTATGTCCCAGACCAGCCGGTGAGGGTAACTTTACTCGATGATATTCAACCATTGGTTGACACAAAAGTGCAAGAAGTCTGTGTTATTAAAGATCAAGTTCCCAAAGATGAACAAGAGGGTGATAGCCCAACTTTAGATGAGTCAGAACCAATAGTTGCACCATTTGAGTCATATGTAGAGTTCCAAGAAGATGAAGGTGAAGATTTGAATACTCAGGAGTGTTCATTGGTTCCTCTCATTAGTGAAGATGAAAAATTTCAAAATGATGAGGAGGAACCATAGGTTAACCAAGTGGAGATCAATCGACATGAGATTTCATCCTTGCCTATCCTAGTCATTGTTGCCAGAGCATGAAGCGAAGCGGGAGGGTTTTTAGGAAGCGAAGCGTCAGGAGCGTCACTTTCAAAAAAATCCTCAGAAGCGAAGCGTCAAGAGCGTCATTTTCAAAAAAATCCTCAGAAGCAAAGCGTCTATTATATATATATATATATATAATTTTTTATATATATTTCATTTATATTAAAAAAAACATGCAGAAAGACAAATTAGCTACAGAATGTATGAAAACATGCATATTTGTACATTGTAACATTAAAATGGCATCCATTGTAGTAAGTAGTAGTACATCAATGATTAATCATTCGAGCATCAACCATCTAGAATCTAGCAATTACAAACTTACAAACCAACATACAAATTTTTAAGCCATATAATAGAAAGTAGACCATTAAGTTATGGAATGAAATCAGTCATCTAGCAANNNTCAACAATAACATGAGTCATGACCAAATAGTTATGATTACAAAATAGGCCATCTGCACTGAATTATGAAGATCGAAAGGTCCAAAACAATAAAGTTTAAACTGTGCTAGACTCTAGAGTCTAGTTGCTAAATGCTATGAATCTATCATCTATAGAATGACATGTAAAGTAATGAAAAAGGAGAAACATCAAACAATTATCCCATCCTCCTTCCACCAACACGATTGGCGCCTGTACCTCCACGTGGTGGTAGTGGAGGAGCCTGAGAAGGACGAAACTGTGCAGAATGTATCGATGAAGATGAAGCCCCTGCTGCTGGAGTCCTGAACAGGGGGACCAAGGACTGGGTAGTAGCTGGGGGTGGCATCTCAGCATGATCATCATCATCAAAAGGAGCATTCTCCAATTGTTCTAAAAGCATTACCCCATCCTCCAAATTATCCTCCTATGGATGGTTGTCCCAACGCTTCAAGTTTTTATTCTCCTTTGCTTCCTCTCAGTAATGGGACAACAATCGCAAGTTGTAATGAACAGAAACCAAGCTCTCTGCCCGACCTACATTCAACCTGTTTCTTTTGACGTTGTGGATGAAACTGTAGGTGCTCCAACACCTCTCTACATAAGATGTGTTCACCACCTGTGAAAGCACCCGTGTTGCCAAGCATTGGAGCTGTGGGGTGCCACAACCATAAACGTTCCACCACGCAAGAGAACTCAAATTCCCTCGATCTCTTAAGGCATGGTTGGTCCCAAAGGCACCTTGGCCAAGCATGTACTGGCTCAATTGTTGTCGTATCTTGTCACACTCCTCCTCGTCCGGGACCAATTTGTCTAATGCTTTCATATAACTTGCAGCAATTATAATTTATCATAAATAGAAATGAATTATGAATATAAACCATAAGTAGAAAATTTAATTGAACATAAACCATAAGTAGAAATTATTATAAATAAATTGTTTGAAAAAATTTCTCAGGAAGCTTGGCTGAAGCATTCAGGAAGCTTGGCCGAAGCATTCAGGAAGCGAGCTTCGGGGTGCAAAGCTTCCTGATTGGCAAGAAGCGCATTTTTGAACCCCGAAGCGTGCTTCGATGTTCAAAAATGTGCTTCTGGATTTCGGAAGCGCGCTTCGGTGTTCAAAAATGTGCTTCCTACCAATCAGGAAGCTTTGCACCCCGAAGCTCGCTTCCGAAATCTGGAAGCGTGCTTTCTAGCCAGCTTCCTGAGCAAACTCGCTCTAAGCGAGCTTCCAAGGCCGGAGCCGGGGGGGGCGCTTCCGGTAACCCTGATCCCAGTAGTGGTCGAGGAACAACTTGATTAGACACCATTACAACAGTAGGATCCACTTTTGGTTCAACTGAAGGATGATGTCCCTTGCACTTTGCCTACTATTTCGCATACTGAGGTTGTTCTTCAGAATCCTGAGATTGATCAGAGATTGGATATCAGAGTTCACCATGACCTAGTTGAGCTCAGAATGATGGAAGTATTTCAGCCGGTAGGTGCCAAGGGTTTTGGCTCTCATGCATTCATGCTTGTTACAGTTGAAATACCATGTTTTAAGTCCCAACTAACAACCTTCAGTCAATTGGCACCCTTCAGTTATGTATTCACCAAGAAGTACATCAAGGCAGCTTTGGGTCATATGAGATTTCATGGTGGGTCCCCCTGAAAGTTTGACTTTGTTGACCTCTGTCGTCGGACTGATCATTTGGATGCATGGTTACATTGGTCCTTTGAGTATGATTATTTAATCATGGCAGTTTTGAGGTAAAAACTTTTGGGTCTAGAGTAGTTGTCTTTCCTTTCCGCATTGTCATTTTAGTACTTCACTCTTGATGATTTTTAGAGTTTTTAGGATTGCAATTTACTTTTCCCTTGTAGTGTCTTTTCCCTTCAGTTATTTACTTTAGTCTTTGCATAAGTGTCGTTGAGTTTTTCCTAGTTATATCAACATGTGGTCGGGTCTTGCGTCTTTCTTTTCTTGAATAAATGGTTGTCCATAACTGTTGTTCTTGGGATAAACTTTGATTGTCAGATCCTTCACATGCTGAGCCTTCATTAGAATGAGCCTGGATGGGGGTCCCATTTGTTCATATTTCCCGAAGCATTGAGCCTTTAGGATGGGTAGTTTGGGGAGACATAGGAGTGTATTGAGTCATCTTATGTCTTGTCTCCTCATCTCTTATCATTGAGTCTTTTGCTTTGAGTCAGTTGTCCCCCTTCATCCAACAGTAGGGATATGGTACCAGTTTCATTCATAATGATCTTCTTGAGTTATCACTTCATGCTGAGGCAAGATACACATCATTGTTCTTCTTATCAACAGGTCATCCTGTATCGACTGCAACACATTATCTACAGATGACCCAGAAGTAGAGCACCTTTGTAACCGTTAGCCTCATTAGTGGTTATCTTGCATCCAACAAGGCTGACTATCATTGGGCCTTGATTGGATGATCCTCGTCATTGCTCGACTTCAAAACATCTTTCACAGTGACAGGTTGTGCTCGTACCATAGGACCTGTTATCGCGCAATTTATACTTTCCCAAAGCCAAAGGCAAGTGGATGCTGAATTGGCGTAACAAGGAGGATGACCTATCACTGTCACCTTAATAGGAAACCTCTTTCTGTTTAGGAGTATCTCACAGTACCCCAGGGGAGACGTCCCCAGTGACCTGAGGGTTTGAGAAGGCTAAGGTAAAAGCTCTAAGAAAGTCCCACCCCTCTCACAGGTCACTCAGATCAAAGTTCCAAAGTTTTACTGAGATGAAGCAATAGATGAATTAGGTGTACCTGCCCAAAACAAGACAACAAATAGAAAAGAAATGCAATTTGCAAGTACCATATGATGTCAATGCTTCATAAAACCATAAACTTTTGAAAGATAAGCAAGCTGATATAGAACTGAAGCGATGTAAATATTTACAACAGCAATGAATATTTAGCTACAGCCACAACAATTATGCCTCAATAATGCTTAAGAATGACAAGAAACAATAGCCTTAGGTTGACAAAATGATAATAGTTGTCAAAAGCAATCATGGTCATGTCTAATCAGCTTTCAAATCTTGCTTTTATGATGAATTTGCTGCTGTTATAGATGGCTGTAGCAATCTTTTGCAACAGCAGAAAATTAGTTAGTGAGTTAGTCTAGCTTAAAGTCAGTAGAAGTTAGTAGAAGTCTTAGGGGAGATAGTTTAAGAGTTGTTTGGTCAATCAATCACTTACGAGGAGTGGACTAGTGCCTTTTAGGGTAATGGAGTCAAGGTTAACAGCAACAATTCTTAGAGGAAAAACAACAATGATAATAGATAATCTAAAGGGATGGATGAGATGATTGAGGTATTAGTAACCTAAGGCCTCAATGTCTAAGCCCTAGAAGGAATGATTGCTAGAAAGTAAGTAACCTTAGGCCCTAGCGATTTCCTTCTTCCTTAGATTAAATTTGAAGTAAAATGTATGAAGTAAATGAAGTAATGCTACTAGAGTGCTACAATGGTAGGGCTCTAGTGTATACTTCAAAAGAAGTGTTCTCTAGGAATTTCAAGTAGGTGGAAAATTATAAGGAAAAAAATAGTAACATATGTTTTTTCCCTAGGGTTTCAAACTAGCAATTTTATAATCTTTGATATGAACAAGCAAATTCACCATAACCATTCAAAATAAAATGAAGAATTGCAGATTTACTTACTTCATCAAGAATAATCTAGCAACAAACCCTAGTTGAAGACTTTCCACCATGAAAAAATGCCAAAATACACAAAAATTGGCCTCTCCAAGAAGTTGTGCACCACTTAATTTCAGCCAATAACCCTTAAAGAGGGACGAATTTCAGACCTCACACTTGTGTGAGTGAAAGATGATGAAATACAAGAGATTTATCTCTTATTTATACAATGACAATGACCTTTAATTATCTTTTAGGTCACAAAAGCCCGACATGGTGAAACGTTAGGCCTCAAAAGGCCTCAGAAGCTGCCACACGTGCCAACCAAGCCGTTCTCATGCCAAAACCCTAACTAGATGACGTCAGGGGTGTAATGTTCCCAAGCCAAGATGCCAGGAACATCACGTTTTTGCATGGTTTTTAAACTGTTTCTAGTTGTGGCATTTCGTCAAACATTTTGTTGATTTACTTATGTTTGGATGTTTACTTGCAGATTGCCTTCATAAATTCGGCCTTAGGGTTTATATTCAATTATCACACATAGATTTGACGACATAACCAATGGAAATACAATATACACTCGATATGGAACCAATAGCAAAGATCTGACCTTTATTATTATAAGAGCAAGAACTTGATACAAAGTGAGGCCGATTTGGAGTGATCAACAGATGAATCCAATAAACATAATAAGAACTGCTACAAAATGCTCCCGGGAAGAAGACGAAATCCTCCAAAGGCTGAATACACATTGAAGACTTTAATACAAGAAGAGATCTGAACCGTATGAAGTACCAAACCCCCACTGGAAAGGTCACGCTCTAGTAGAAGACTGAAACCCTTAATAATTCGGCCCAATTGAAGGAAGCCTCCAAATGAATCCAAAATTGAAAGAATGATAGATCGGGGTTATAGGATCCCCCTCCTGAAGGCTCAGACCGAAATGCTATGGATAAATCCTCCAAATGTTGAATCCTCCAATGAAGTTGCACCCTCCTGAAACCCTGAAGTGCCCAATAATTCGACCCTGATGAAGGAGGCCTCCAAATGCCCTGAAACTTGCTAGGAAGATAGATTGGGACACCGCAAGTCACTAGGTGAAGTCTCCAGGTCAGATCTGAAGTATAACCCCTCCAAACTGAATAGATCTGAATCTCAAAAATGCCCTCCTTCTCTCCAATTCGTCCAATGCATCCAATAAATCAAATGACACATAAAACTCCTTCGGAATGCACTAGGTCTAATGGCCAAGACTCTGCAATGAAAACCCAGGTGCTAAAATCTGTAGAAGCCCTTCCAATCTCTTGGAACGAACTTCCCTCAATGAATGGTGCGCCCCCCTTGCTGGAAACCCCCCAATGGTGCACCGTCTCTCCTCTTGTACCTGTGGCTGGTGTAGAATCCTCCTGCAACTGAGTAGATCTGGAGTAGAATGGTGTGGGGGATTATTGCATCCCCGAGACCAAGCTTGGGACAAGCTAGGTGGAATCTTTCACCATCGAATCTTCCTTTAGGGTTTGGTAAGTCAAAACCCTCAAAACCCCCAAGGTATGGGCTCACTAGCTAGAAGCCATATATCAAAAGATAATCATACATGAATGAGAGAATAGAGGCCCTTGCCTCTCCTTTATACTTCCTGCTCACCTTATCCCTCCAAAGTGACTTTCATTTTATTAATTATTAATTAATTAATTAAATCTCTTTAATTAATTAATTAACCTTTTTACCTTTGAAAAACACCTTATCTCTCCCTGTGGCTTCCCTGGCCACTTAAAGTCACTTCTCATCATCCTATCCTGTAGTGTTGTTCCTCTCGATTCCAATGAGCTATTACACTGAGAGGTTCCTCCAAGTATTGTGCCCAAAATGACCTCTTCAGTGAATTTAATTAACTTATAGCTCAAAATACTCAAAATCATGGAAATCGTCGGAATGCAATGGAACCAAAACCAATCTGTGCGGAATGGGTCATAATGATGAAATAGGATGAACAACCTTCCCACAAGGCAAGGTACAACCCTTACTAGTTTGGCAAACCCAATGCCCGAACCAAGGTAGGAGAAGATGAGAGGGACAATGATGAAAAGTGGTAAGTATGGATGGAATGGACGATGAACTTTCATAGACCCACCTAGTGGCAACTCATCCCTAAGGGAACCAACTTACTAGGGTACTCTGTCACCCCCCTAGTTATGAACAATTAAGGAGCATAATTTCCAAGCAAACGTTATGAAACAAAAGAGAGTTCAATGCACATATTCAAATGCTTCAAAAATCAGAGTGACACATACCATGATACCCGGACTCATTACCTCATGGAGCAAGACCCACTGCTACTTCATGATTAGGCCGATGGGATGGATACTGCTGCTGCTAGATAGGATGCACTGAAGAAAAGATGGGTCCTTTGGGGCCAAGCTCAAGTCATATGGCTCTTGGTACTCCATGTCTAGGACCTGTGGGCCTCGAGACATAATCTCCTTAGTTATCCCTAGGATAGGGGATAATAGGACCCATTGTCATTATTGGTGGTGTTCCTTCGCACTTGACAGGCGTTTACATTATTGATGTTTGATTAAGTGACTCCCATCCTTTGTGTCAACATCAACTCATTTACCGTGGGGAGGAGTGTACATATTGGGTGGTAGCAGGTAGCAAATTTGAATGAGACCCCTTGTGTTTCAGTGGGAGGTTTATATACTTTGACTCCATGGGCCATTGGACAGGCTTTGGTATTACAGGCGAGCCTATAGGTTTTGCTTGGTCAGCTTGCAGGATTTTCTTTGTCAGCTCACAAGGCCTTCTTTCCTTCCACACATTTACAGGGGAACATTTTGGTACATATCTTTTCAAAGCATAATTGGTACATCTTACAGAGTTCTCACATAGCAGTGTTGTTATAGACACAGAGATTCATATGGTTCTCGACATACTACAGGGGGATCCTGTCCCCTTTAGTCGCCATTGTTAACCCCTAGATTTTCACTTTGGAAAATCTTGAGGGTTAAGAGCCAGCATGCACTATTTTGGGTGGCATTATGAGATTCTCCCAAAGTTTAGCACTTGTGTTGAGCAAGAGGTTGGTTCCCATCAGAAGCAGGTATATAATCGGTACGTGGTTATTTTGTTGAAAGTTAGGTTTAGCTTGGTTTGCCATGCATTTTGAGAGAGATGTCTACGTACAATAGGTGTTGCTACTTTTTAGGAGACACAATTTGAGTGGGTCTCTTCACAGTTTGGAGTGGTTCTGAGCATACAAGAATGGTCCTTACATGATTCTAGGCCCGATAGCACTTTTCCAAGCGACATGCAAGAACTTTCTATTTTTAGTAGTTTGGGCTTCAGGCCCTAGATTCAGATTGTGAGCACATATTATTGATCCTTGAGATCTTCTGAGTCTTTGGACCTTTTCCGAGATGATTTGGCACATATTTCTACTTTTAGCAGGTTGAACACCAAGGCTCGCATGTCGATTCTGATTGCGGATTCTGATTCCTTGCGGAAAATCGAATCCAATGAGTATAATATCATGGACATGCGAGGACTTTCTGTTTTTAGCAGTAGACACACGATGGTGGTCTCCTAGTCATTCCGAGCATTTGTGGAGAGTTTGGGTCAGTTTCGACAAGTTTCAAATCTTTGGGACTGAATGGCTATTTTTGGAAGTAGCAAGCTCAGATTTTGACATGTGGTAGAGTATCATGATGATGTGGCATCTACATCGCATCATGGACCAAGGGTGCATTTTCCAAGGATTATGTATTAAATGAGAATTAATTAAGCTAATGTAATGTCCCCCTCCTCTTGGTAGAGGGTTAGGGAGACTTAGTAGTCTAGATGTCCCCACTAGACTATAGTCTCATGAGAAAATGGGGACTAAGAGGCTCCAAAGTATTTATTTGAAGAATAATGTTATATTTTTAAAGTGACTTTGGGAAAAAGAAGAAATTGAGTGAAAAAGCAATATGAAGAAAAGTGAGGAAAAGAACCTTAGGAGGTGATCAAATAACTTAAGTGGAAATTAGACCCAGGGGTATAAAAGAAAAAGGAGGTTGCCTCACTCCTCATTCTAGTCATTTTCACTTTTGCATCTTGATCTCTTGAGCTAAGACGTTTTGAGGGTTTTAGGGGAACAAACCCTAGAGATCAACAAGGGAGTGAAAGATTCTCCTGTTCTTGATCCAAGCTTGGCCAAGGAGGTGAAAGATCCCTCCCTTACCATTCTACTCAGCTACAGATTGTTCATACCGTAAAGAGGAAGAAGAAGTGCACAACCTAGAGGGTTTCTAGCAGGAGAGTGCACCTCTAGTTGAAGAAGAGTTCGATTTGAGGGGAAATCCAACTTAGAAAGGTTTATGAGGGCTGGAGCGCCCTTTATAGCACTATCTTGCAAGGTTTTCTCTATCCATTGATTTATTGGAGCTTGTCATGATTTCTACGGGAGGAGGGTGCATTGTCTTGAGGGGATCTAGTCATTTGGAGGGTAAAATCCCTATCTTCAACAAACGAAACTCATAGAAGGTGCATGCTTAGCCCAAATCTACTATTCCAGTGGATTTTGGTGTGTATTGGGGCCGCCTTGGAGAGAGGAGGCCGAAATATGAAGAAGCCAACTACCAGAAAAGTGCGCAACTCAGCCAGGGAAAAGAGATCCAACCTTAGAAGGGAAAGAAATTGATATTGTACTCTTCCACATCCAAGCTATTGGGCCTTTGGAGGCTATCTTCTACATTTCTTGAGTATATTGTAGCTGTCTTCATTCTAGCTTTTACATTCTATCTATGTCATTCCAGATCTGTAGATCTCTTGTATGAAGATCATCTTATTATTTAAATAAAGGTAAGATATGAAGTTATTGCTTCTTCTTTGGTGTTTTATCTTTGTATCTTGCTTTTTCCTTGTATTGTTGTGCTATGTTCATTATCTATATGTTGTAAACTCCATGAAGACACCTTCAGCGCAATTTTGATGAGTAAACCTGCAAAACACATCCAAACACTTAAACAAAAAAGTAAAAAATAAACCCCTTATTCCTGGCAAATCAGCTTGGGAATATTACAGCTAAAGAGGTGGTGCATGGGTGAGGCGGCATTGTCTGAAGAAAGTTTAGCCACTCAAGGCTAATTTTTCTCACTCTATTCCTCTCACTTTCCAAATTCTCACTTTCCATGCAATCAATTTCTAAAATTTCTCCCTAAATTGATTTTAAACGCAAAATTCCTAAATTTTAGGAAATCCCTAAAAAGTAGGGATAATTTCCCTTTAACTCTTAACTCCCTCATCCCTTGGCCAAATTTAGCAATCTAACATGTGTTGGATGTTGGAGATTTGCAACTTCGAGCAATCATTCTCCAAAAGAAAGTACAAGAAAACCCATCGACACTATTACAGAAGCCCTAGGAAGAAGTTGAAAACCCAGGAAGAGAAGTCGGCCCTATTATCCCCTATCCTAGGGATAACAAAGGAGATTATGTCTCGAGGCCCACAGGTTCTAGACATGGAGTACCGAGAGCCAAACAACTTGAGCTTGGCCCCAGAGGGCCCATCTTTTCTTCAGTGCATCCCATCTATCAGCAACAACAACATCCATCCCACCTGCCTGGTCCTGAAGTAGCAGTGGGTCTTGCTCCATGAGGTAATGAGTCTGGGTATCATGGTATGTGTCACTCTGATTTTCGAAGCATTTGAATATGTTACACTGAACTCTCCTTTATTTCATAACGCTTGCTTGGAAATTATGCTCTTTAACTTGTTCATACCTAGGGGGGTGACAGAATGCCCTAGTAAGCTTGTTCCCTTTAGGATGAGTTGCCACTGGGTGGGTCTATGAAAGGTCATCGTCCATTCCTTCCATACTTACCATTTTTCATCATTATCCCTCTCATCTTCCCCTACCTTTGTTCGGGCATTGGGTTTGCGACACTAGGAAGGGTTGTACCTTGCCTTGTGGGAAGAAGGGGCTAAAGGCCCAGAGGGTAAAAGTAGCTGGAAAGAGTTAAAAGTCAAAATAAAACCTTTGAGATGCTTCGCCCAGGGATTCCTGAGAAAGAAATAAAGGGCTTCGCAGAAAGAAAAGAGGACTCGTAAGATAAAATAAAACTCAAGGTCTAGTTGGTGGTGTTAATGTTTATGCCATTATTATAGTTCTTTGCATTTCAATAGATAATAGCAAGATAAGAACAAGATCATTGAGAAATACACATTCACAAGAGACATATCATTTATCCTGGGAAACCCTCTAGGGGAAGAAAACCCAGCAAAACTTCCTTAATATAAATAGCCAATACAATGCCAAGAGATCTTATGCTAAAACAAAAAGTCCTCTCCCAAGATATGCGCCACTCTCTCTCTCCTTTGCCAGTAACAAATCAAAACTTGTCTCTCAAACCGAGCAAGTGAGTTGTTATACAAATGAGGTGCTAGCCTCCTTTATTTATACAAGTTCTGGCACGTGTGAAGTGTCTCTTCACTGGCAGGGCCGACTTCTCAATCTGGGTGGGCAAACCCACCTTTATTATATTTCTGGGTCTTCTTATTAACTGCTAGGGCCGACTTCTTATTTTGCCTATTATAATTGTCTATTGACCAATCCGCAAAAGGGGATTTGGTCCTATTACAATATCCGACATGATCAATCCACAATGGGGATTGATCCTATAAATAAAATATCAATAATAATAAGAATACTCTTTGCAGTTACATTATTTCAACACTCCCCCTTAACAAGAAGGGTATTCTTCAACAGCATCATGCGAGAGAGAGAGAGGACAGCATCATCAACATCATCAAGTAGGAGGACAACATCATCAATATCATCTTGGCTGGCGTATCTATAAATCATCAAAAGTTTTCTTCATCGGCAACATCGTCATTCTCGAAAGAATGCCATCATCATCTGCATCAATATGTATCAGTATAAAAAATGATACCTCATCACAGCACTAGGCTGGCCCATCATAGTACTAGACTGGCTCTATGTCACAACTGTTAAGCTGGTAGCTCAGTGCAAGTCCCATCTTGCTTTACGTCTAACAACTAGGTCAGAAGCAAGGTATACATCATCTTGCTTTACGTCTAACAACTGGGTCAGAAGCAAGGAACACATCATCTTGCTTTACGTCTAACAACTAGGTTAGAAGCAAGGAACACATCATCT
>ML783730.1:3910-15137 GCA_009831015.1 Picea engelmannii
CCTCTATGCCTTCGGCAGGGACTAATAATGATAAAAAGATTCTCAAACTTTATTAATTTTGATCTAAAAGTAAATGCATGCATGTGACATATCCAAATTATATATTGGGCCTTAAAAACTTATAGAGTGTCTAATTACTAAAAGCATTTCATTCCACTCCAGATTATATTAATTTTGATGTAAAAGTAAATGTATATGTCAAATTGTTTATTGTAGCTTGGGTGGTTGGGAGGAATGGTTGTTACCCTTTTCACCCAGGTTTAATTCCTTGTAAGTGACATGTGATGCCCTTAAATAGGTCTATATGATGCGTTTGTTGTTGAGCCCCCAATATTCCGAAAATGCTCGATCTCTCCATGTTCTCTTGCGAATTTCGAGAAGGTTTTCTGTATACATAACGAGTATCAATCTTTAGTGTTGTAAACCACATGTAAAAAAATACACGTGCCAAATCCAAATTATATAAGCAAACTAAAAAAACTTAATTAATATACAATCTAAGTAAGATTAAAGCATGTCTTCCCGTTTTACATACTCTATATGAAACAATGAATAAGAAAGCATCCATGACTAATGGCTATTCACATTTTAATGATGAGAAAAATAAAACACAATATTGAAAGAAGAGATTATCAAAAGGAAACACAATATTGATATTGACAAAGCATACTTAACACAATATTAAAGAAGAGGCAGTCAAAAGAAAGGTACACTAGCAAGAAAGACAACCACTAAAACATAACAAATGTAAATAATAAAAAAAAATATTTACATGGCCAAGGAAAAGATCAACATTGTAATTGTCATAGCATCCATGCTAATGGAGAGCCTAGCAATTGGTAGCCTACAACAAAATACATAAATCAATTAAGCTATGAACTTTACATTCTTTTGAAAAACCAAATCTATGTGAAGTTGACAACTACTTTTCATAAAGTTGGCCTACTTTTTAGAAAGTCACGAAGGACATGATATACAAATTTGTATTTTTTGACTAGATCAATTTTGTAAAAGGTTGTATAATGGCATTTTCAAAGCATAACATAATAATATCTTGAAAATTAATTTAAACAAATGAAATTAACAACTTTAAAATTTTAATTTAATAGTTGTATGTTGTTAAAAAAAAGAAGAGATTAAATTAATTATAAAACAATTGAAATTTGTAAAATATATTACTTATGTGTGAAAATAATTTATAAAAGTCGATGTGTGTATATATATTATTATAGTATTAATAATACTATATTAATAATATAGCACATTTTTCTAATCCCCAAAAATTGTAATCTTCTTTTTTAATGAGTTTCACGACAATGATTTAAAAGAAAATAGTTCTTTAAAGCTTAATTATATTTGGATTCCTTAAAATAGTCTTTGAAACTTAATCATATTTTTTAGCTAGTAAACTTTGTTTCTTATTGACCTGAGTTTATCAACACACTTGTATCTTCCAAGTCATAATAATCATTTTTTCTAGATTTTGACTCTTAAAAGCTCTATTTGGTTGACCTAGAATTTATCCTTTAACCCTTAATCTCCAAGTATCAACCCTATTCCTTAACCCTATTCCTTGAGCCTCAACGCCTAACTTACAACCTTTAGCCTTTGAAGCTAAACACTTAATCCATAACTATAAGCTCATAACTTTAAATCTTAATCCTTAATCTATCATTACTCTTAAATCGTTAACCATAACCCCAACTATAATCCCAAACCTTAATATTAAGCTTTAATAAATTTAAACATGTAATAAAAATAAAAATAAATATCTTCATCACACTTGATAATGTTAAAGTTAAACTCTCATATTTTAAAATGATAGAAGCCATGTCTATCTTATTTTTGGWATTTGGTGTATAAAATGCTGAAACAACGAAAACAAAAAGTAAGTTTTTTACATTAAAAAAGTCTCAAAGTGATGTTTTGTCATCTTGACATTAAAACATCAATTATCATATCCATGCATAAAATTGAAACGTCATTCTCATTCTCATATCTATATCTATGTATAAAATTGAAATTTCAATATAACATTGTTCACGATATTATTTTTTTCTCAAATGTTGTAAGGGTACTAAGCAGATATAATGGCACTAAGCATACAAAACCCATAGAGACAAAAGACATTATTGGTTGACAATAGGCAAACAAAGACCATAAATATGGAAGACATTATTGGAAGACCATAAATATGGAAGATACTATTGCTTGACGATAAAGATGAGTGATGCTACAAAGTTCCCATGCATCCTTCTCTTTTCATCTCATAGAAAGTTGAGTGATTATAAAGTAGCTTTGGAGAATTAGGAAGCATAATTCTATGGAAGCATAAGCAAGCAAGGATACCAGGTTTACCAAACTATTAAAAATGACATCAAAAGGAACGAATTCAAAGTGCATCCCTTCCTAATAACTTTCTTTAAAAGGATTGATCCAAATTGCTACTCTTTAGTGTTCACTTGGGTGAACATTGGTGTAATACCCCTCTTTCCCCCAACTTGTAATTAATCATTAATTATGATCACCATGCTATGGCACGGGAACAATCTAAATGTATTAATTTTTAGATTGCCAATAACTGACTGTGGGGGTGAGGCCTTGAAGTACTGACCATGATATCACTAGAGGAAAGAATGAGGAAACAATAGACAAGGTTCACTATGTCAAAATGACCCAAATTCTCCTTGCTGAAATAATAAGCCTCATCCCGATCGAGAGGAAAAATCAGTTAATGAAAGAAGGATTGGTGGTTGAACAATCAATCGCCCTGTGATGTTCCGAGCCACCGACAGGCCGGGCAACGCCACTTCTCGGGCATTTCACTTAGCTCTAATACCATTTTGTGAATTTATATGCATGCTTATCTAACACAATTAACACTTACATCATTTTGTTCATGCCACTTATTCATGCATAAATAATCATTCAAACATACTGACAATATATGCATACATACGACATATTCTAACCATACACATATTAATGTGGAAATAACAGTAAGCCTACACACACAACATAACTGATATATCCAGGCCTTACTCATCAAGTTATAACACATGTACAATTACACAACATACAATTAACAGAGACTTGGTACTTATCTTTCAATAAATGACCACCAAACTGTGTGCAAACCTTCCACGAACCTCCTAGCCTTAGACCACGTTGCTCATCACACTCAGCAGTGGGTCACCCCCGAGATGGGACTAAAATCCACCAGGCAATGGATTCCTAGGATTGGCAAGGGCAACATGAAAGTCACACAGGTCAATAGGAAGGATTATCTCATAGGGTCAGCTCACGCTAACAACCTACAACCTCTCATTCCCCACATGCCTGTCCCACCCTAGGAAGTGTGCCCCTTCTCTGCTCCACAGTCCTTTGGCTACCCCACTTCCCTTCTAGGAACTCTCCGAGAACTATAGCTGCAGTTGGGCTCCCTATGGGAAATCACTTCCCCAACAACCTCTCTCACCTGGAGAGGGTTTCTTGCAGGCCTGGCAACTTACTTCTTCAGTCCATGGGCCCGACAACCCACCTCTTCAAACCACAGGCCTAACAACTTGCTTCTTCAACCCAGCTTCTAAGTCAACTCCAATAAGGGTGATGACAACAACAAGGCTCGATATAGCTCAGGTGATGGCAGTAACAACAACCGTTAAGGAACAACACGACTTAGGCAAGGTATAGGCGTGAACATGAATCAGGAAGGGTGACAGACTTCCAGAGAATCGTAAGGGTCATGAGGAAACTCGAAACTGGTCCAGACGCAAGGATGGGGAGCAACGCCATAATGGGAAGAAAAACCCCAACGAGATGGATTTCCCAGCTTTAACTGCATGCGCCCAGGTTGACACATGTCTTCCTACAGTTGCATGAGTTCCACTTAGCACTCGTTCCCTTTCTAGGAACTTAGGATAACACCGATCATGTCCCCTTAGCCTTTAGGAAATAATAATAAAATATTATTCCCTTAGAGGTAAGCCCTCTAGATTATCCCCTAGGCCTAAACACTTAGCCCCCTCCCTTACCCTACCTAGTGGAGCTTAGTCCCCCATAATATTTCTTCGTGGTCGGTCTAGACGCAGTGGTGTAATTTTATTAGTGATATGTGCAATTACATATACAAAAATCATGCTCATGGCCTTAAGCATCTAGGCTATGCGGCGTAATAAACATATAAGTCTTCAACTTATAAACACTTGGATCACCAACCTATAAACATAATTACAATTCAATAGGGCCTTGGCCTTGGGGTGTTAGAATCCCCTCCCCTTATTTTTGCACTGTCCTCGGTGCAACTTACTTACACAACAACAACAAGATTTCCAAAATCTTAAAAAAAAACGTGGGTACTCTACCCGCATAGCATCTTCCTGTTCCCATGTTGCGTCCTCAGGACCGTACCAGGTCCACTGAACTTTTACAAGCCCTATGGCTCGATTCCAGAGCTACTTTCTTTTCCAATCCAATATATGCACCAGATGCACCTGAAAATCCCTTTCCTGCTCCACCTGAATCACATTCCAATCAATAACATGATTAGCATCATGTACATATTTCTTAAGAAATGACACATGAAATACATTATGTATAGACATGCATGCAGACAATGCAAGCCTATATGCTACTGGACCAATCCTCTCTAGGATTTCAAACGATCCACAATACTGAGCTGCCAACTTTGAACAGATTCCCAACTTAAGGGAGCTTCTATTGGCCTTCACTCTCAGGAATACATTATTCCCTACTTCAAATTCCCTGTGAGTTCTATTCTTATCAGCATAACTTTTCTGCCTATCTTGGGAAGCCTTCAAATTATGCTTAATCTTCAACATTTGTTCTTCCATTTCCTGGAGCAACTTTGGCCCAACCACTTCCCTATCAGCTAGGTTGTTCCAACTTACTGGGGTGTTGCACTTTCTGCCATAAAGTGCTTCAAACGGGCTCATTTTCAGTGATGCTTAATACCCATTGTTGTAGGCAATTTCTACCAAGTGTAGATAATCTTCCCATTTAGATGGTTTGTCCATCACATACATCCTTAGCACATCCTCTATCACTTGGTTCACCCTTTCTATTTTCCCATCCGACTCAAGATGATATGCTATGCTGAAGTTCAGATTTGTTTCGAACCCTTTGAATAACCCCTTCCAGAACTTTGATGTAAACTTTGGGTCTCTGTCAGACACAATTGTCTTGGGTACACCATGCAAGCGTGCTACTTCCTTCATATAAATATCAACACCATTAGTTTCTTTATGAGTAGTCTTCATAGGAATGAAATGGGCAACTTTAGTAAGCTTGTCCACCACTAACATGATTGCATCATGCTGCTTGCTCATTCTGGGAAATTCTGTGATGAAATCCATTGTTACCACTTCCCATTTCCACTCAGGAATGGGTAATGGTTGTAGTAAACCAGCTGGGTGTCTATGCTCAACCTTGACCTTTTGACATTCCAAGAATTTGGTTATAAAATCAACAATCTCCCTCTTCATGCCTGGCCAATAATATTAGCTTTTGACTGCTGAGATTGTTTTCTGATATCCTGGGTGTCCTGCATAAGGTACATTATGCATTTCTTTTAAAATCACACTTCTCAATTCAGAAGAGTTGGGTACATAGAATCTGTTTCTGTACAGAAGGATTCCATCAATTCCCAATTCATAATCTTCAGCTTTCTGCTGCATTTTACCTTGCTGCAATTTTGTTACCAATTCCATGTACCGCAAATATGCTTTTGCAGCTTCAGAAATTATGCCTTTAAGATCCATTTGATACATGCTAATGGTTGTAAAATGCAGTTCATGCACTCTCCTGCTGAGTGCACCATCCACTCTGTTCTCCTTTCCTTTGATATGCTTGATATCAAAGTCATACTCATAGAGGAATTCCAACCATATACTCTGCCTAACATTCAAAGTAGGCTGATCAAACAAATATTTTAGACCATTATGGTCTGTCCTTAGCTCAAACGTTTTTCCCATGAGGTAGTGCCTCCACTTCTTCAAAGCATGCACTATGGATGCCAATTCCAAATCATGAGTGGCATAGAGCCTTTCATGCTCTTTCAACTTCCTTGATTCATAACATACAACAAACCCATTTTGACCGAGGACTCCACCCATTCCTTCTTTACATGCATCTGTGCTTACAATGAAGTCTTCATTTGGATCTGCGATCCTCAGAATTGGAGCACTAGTTAACAGTTGCTTCAATTGTTGGAAACTCTTTTCACATTCTTCTGTCCATTGAAACTTCTTCCCTTTCCTTTGCAAGGAAGTGATGGGGTGAGCTATTCTTGAAAACCCTGCAATGAGCCTTCTATAATAGCCAACTAGACCCATGAAGGATCTGACTTCTGTCACATTCTTTGGCGCTAACCATTCTATAATGGATTCTATATTTTCAGGGTCCAATGCTATCCCATCGTTTGAAATGATATGCCCCAGGTAGTGAATTCTGTTTTGATAAAATGAGAACTTTCTCAATTTGGCATATAGCCGATGTTATCTTAGCACTTGCAACACCATCCTCAAATTATGCTCATGCTCTTCTTCCGACTGGGAATATACAAGAATGTCATCCAAAAAAACAATGACAAACTTGTCTAAATATTCCCGGAAAACACCATTCATTAAGCACATGAAAACAACTGGTGCATTTGATAGCCCAAATGGCACCACTATGAACTCATAATGACCATACCTTTATCTGAACGCGGTCTTGATGATATCTTGGAAAATATCTTTGCATCCTTCAATTGATCAAAGAGATCATCAATCCTTGGCAGAGGATACTTGTTCTTTACAATCACTTTATTCAATTGTCTAAAATCAATGCACAATTTGAATGTCCCATCTTTCTTCTTCACGAACAAGACTGGGGCACCCCAAGGTGACACACTTGAGCGTATATACCCCTTCTTCAAAAGTTCTTCAAGCTACATTTTCAACTCCTTCAATTCGGGTGTACTCATTCTATAAGGAGTCTTTGACACTGGAGCTGCTCCAGGCATTAAATTTATAGAGAAATCGATATCTCTCTTTGGAGGTAGTCCTGGTACCTCCTTGAACACATCCTCAGAATCTTCCAGGACTGCACGATCCTCCATATTTGGCACCTTATCCTTAGATGCTTCCTCCATATGGGCTGCAAATATTTGACAACCTTTCCTGTAGCACTTCTTCAGCTACATTGCTGAGATTTACCAGACAATAACTGCCCTGGGAATTCCTTGGAATGTCCTCTGATTCCCTTCCTCATCTAGGCAAGTGAATGCCTTGTTACGACAGTCTAATATGGCACGGTGTTGGTCTAACCAATCCATACCAATTAGGCAGTCATAATATCCTAAAGGTAAGATGTTCAAATATGTCATTTTTCTCAGCCCATTCATGTCCATAAGACATGACTTAACCATCTCATTGACTTTTCTTTTGGCTCTAGTAGCAAGCTGCACCAACCGAGATTTTCCGTGCCTGTTTCTTGGCAATTGCAAATTTTTCACCATATTAGGATCTATATAAGTATGACTATCTCTTGAATCAATTAAAATAGTAATGGTTTGGTTGTTGATCATACCTTCCACTTCAATCATATGTGATTGATAATCTACTTTCTTGTTGTCCAAGGATGCATAGATCCTTGGTACATTTCTTCCCATGTCCCCCACCATCTTAGCTTGTTGAACATTGTGAACAACTCTCTCTTTGTCACTTATGTGGGGACAATCTCTAAACATATGATCACCTTTACAACCCCAACATTGAATAGGGTGTCTTCCTTGGCCTTTGACCATCTGTCTCAATTGTTATGGGTTCTCTAGAAGTTGGTTGTCCTTGAGGATTATTTCTGAAGAATGGTGACTTAATTCCCTTCTTCCTCCGATCCATCTTGAATTTCTTTTTGTCTTCCCAAGATTTTTGGAAGGTTGGCCTTGCTTTTTGCTGATCATATAGGCACTTAGCTCGCCTTATGGTCTCCTCCAATGTTTCAGGATCATCATATTGTATTTTGTCACTGATGGATGGTGGCAAACCACTCAAATACCTTTGAATCTTGACTGTCTCATATTTGATGAAAGATACATACTTCAACAATTCTAAAAACCTTCTTTCATACTCATTAATGTACATACTTCCCCGCTTGAGTTCAAAGAACTCTTTCATTTGCTTATCATAGTACCTCTTAGTCAAGTATTTATTTTCAAAATACTTTTTGAATTCCCTCCAAGTAACATCTTTCTCTTTAATGTGTTGCACCTGCACAAGCTGATCCCACCACATGGATGCCTTATCTTTGAGTTGATAGATGGCAATTCTACCTTCTGCCTGTGAAGAGTAATTATGCAATTGAAAATACTTTCTCATGCCCAACAACCATGTCTCTGCATGTTCATCCTTCTTGTGCTCCCCATCAAAAGTAGGAGGTTTGATTTTGTTCTTTTCCCCTCGTAGCTCATCCTCCCCAGACCTCTTATGCTTCCTAACATGGGATGGAATTGAGCTTCTATGTGCTCTCTTATTGGAATGCCTCGGGGAGTGTTGGTGATGTATGCTATCACTTTTTTTTCTTCCATGACTTCCTAATTTGCTTGAGCCACACTCCCTATCCAATTTCTTTTCTATCCTTTCTAGGCTTTGCATCAAATTTATGTTGAATTCTCCTTGTTGCTCCCTGGCTTTCATGAGCTTTTTGTTATCTGCTCGGTGAGTCTGGATATCTTTCTGCAACTTTTCAATGATTTTCATCATGCTTCCTTCTTTATCTAACCCTTCTCCATGCCCATTGGAATTCGATCCTTCAACTCCTAAATGGACATCCATTCCTCTAAATTCATTTTCTGAACTGTAAGCACCCCGTGCCTTCCCCATTTTTCTACACTATGTAGCAACTCGGTTCGGTTCTAACAATTTTTAATTCTGCAAAATGTGCAGTCAACCGAGTTTTGCCAGACTATCAGACTTTAATAATTTTCCAGAATAAACCAATCTGATTCAACAAAAAAATACCAAATTCCATTTTCTGCAGGTCTTGATCGGTCAAGAACCTCTCAGGCTTCAATATCTAAGCCCAGTTATGTTATGCAACAACATTTCAGCGCTACCCCCTTTTTCTTCAACCATTGGTTTGCATGTGACCATGACTGTGACCCAACGCTTATGATTTGGCACTTATCCAGAGTTCTGAAACTTCGGGCTCTGGGCTTCGGCAGATTTCACCTTTTCACATCCCAAAACTCGTGAACCGTGAGTCTTCGCATACTTCCATGTCATCTCGGTGATGTCATCACGTCACTTTACTTGGACGTTACATAACTTCGGGGGTTTCTTCCTCCCATTCCAACACAATCCATTTCTTCCGGAGTGCCAAGTCTCCAGACTTCACGATTTGGCGCCACGCGTCCACTGGGGCCCACGGTTTTCGTGCTCGAACTAATAAATACATAAAAGGTCACATCAAACTTTATACTTTTTCAAATTGCGGGGACATGGGTTGGTGGTTTTGGAGTAACCCACCGATCATTCCACAATTGTCCCCACGTTGACATGTACCCCACCTGGGAAACTGTGGTTTGGATTGCGGGACCGCCTTGCAGAAATATCTATCGCGCAACTTCGATCTCTGCAATGCCTCCCGACCCTCGATATTGATAGATCGTGACCAAAATTAATGCGGGCCTGATCCAACTAACTTCTTCATCACACTTAACTACCTTGTGCCACTACGAGGAGCGCCACTCGACCTACTCCTAACATTATCACTTTCCACTCATTTCGTGCAACTTTTGTTTCAATCATTTCATTTCGTGCAACTTTTTCTAACCACAACGCGCAAAAGTAAACTTAAACATTACGTAAGTCGAGCAGCGTGATACACAAGTTTAATATATGAATATAATGTGCACTTTTAAAAAGTTTAATAAATGGGTTTAAAAATAAAAAAAATAATAATTTCAAACCATAGGTTAAGGAAAGATATTAAAATTCATTTACAACTACCTTGGCCATGTAATCTTATTGTCATAAGACACGTGTTGGTTTGAAAAAAACTATTTAAATGAGTACAAAATTATTGTACTTTGTTAGTTGATGTAATAATTCTCAGTAGATAGATTAAAGAAGTAATGATTAGTGTTTATTATAATGAAGTAATATAAAATGTGTTACAATTAAGTATTTAATTTTTTTATTATATTTTTAAAATTTGAAATTATAGCTAAGTATAGATAATTATTTTTTAGTTTTTAAAAATTTCATTATTTTTATAGCATTTTTATTATTTTTATAGCATGGAAGTCTTCTTCTTTGTTTTCTCTATGTTTATTCAATTTATTATTAGCTCATATCATTATTATCAATTATTAATTATTTATAATCTATGTCAACAATATTTGTAATTATTAATTAATTAATTGTATTATTATTATTATTTTTTATGACTAGGGGAATCAACAATGACAACAGTATCGTACTTGTGTGACATGGGGTCGAATCCTGTCGGCTACCTTATAACCCCTAGGGAGAATCGCACAGCCCACAAGCACGCCTCCAGATAAATCGAGTTTTGAACTTGTGACCTGCGTAACAACACGAACACCTTAACATTACGTTCGTTGGCCACTAGACCAAACCCCTGCGGGCTTTAAAATTTGAAGGACACGGGGGTGGGCTTTGACCCACTTATGTGTGCACGGATCACAATACTATTTAATATAGTATCTCTGGGTGCAACCACATGTTCGACCAATACCTCAAGGTGCCCCCATGGCTCCAGGTAAAGCCCTCACGAGAATTGAACCTTGCCCAACGGTGAAAAACTCCTCACTTTCCACCATTGGATCCAACCCCTTTGGGCGTATTATTATTATTATTATTTTTAACAACTCATTATTTTATCTCAATGGTTAATTTGAATTCTTTGATACTTCTCTAATCTTTTTTTTTTTAAGTAAAAAAGGGGTAGTGCCTTCTATAATATATTAACACAAAACTTTGTCAGGAATACACAGTATCATAGCTAGAGCTACCAAAAGATGCTGCCGGTATCCGGAAACCAGCATTATTGGTTAGAACTAAGCAGTTTATACAGTAATATGAACAGAAAAAGACATCTGTCCTGCCCGTAGGAAACCAGGACAGATGCCGGAATTCCAAAGAGGTAAGTAGCAACTAACACTGAAAAAACAAGAACCTGGGGAACCAGTCAGCCTAGGCAT
>ML783730.1:19558-60041 GCA_009831015.1 Picea engelmannii
GTTATGCTGTCATCATCATTCATCTTCATGTCACAGAGCTCATTCTTCAGACTCATTACTTGTCCAATGTTTCTGACTGAGAAGAGGTTTGTTAGGGCATCATACATCTTAGATGAGTCAAGATGGGAGATGCAGGGTATCAAGTGGTCTTTTATAGAGTCCACTATGATTCTCATGGCATTGATGTCACTATCTTTGAACTTATCCATAACTGCAACGTTCTGCAATTCCTTCTCTTTTCCTTCTTCAAACTCTGGTTCCACGATCTTTCCTTTCACGATATCCAACACTTTATTCTTGGCAAGGATGAGGTCAATCCTTTTCTTCCACGCTCTGAAGTTAGAAGCCCCATCTAACTTGTTTTCTGACTTCATAGAGTAAGTCATGGTTGCCTTGACTTGGTCAACCCTAGATTTGACCAAAAACTCAAACTTGACGTCTTAGCTTGCTAAGAGTACCAGGAGATGCACTAGGCTAGGGTGCACTAGTCTATCAGGAAATTAGGTCAATTCCTTCACTTAATGTGCCTCAATGAGAGGATTAGGGTTTCCGCAATTGCACCTGCTAGTAACCCTAGAGACAATGCTTTGGTGACTGCTCCTGCTAGAAACCCTAGTGACAGTTCTTCAACGAGCTTAGTATCCTTATGGCTATGCTCCCTTCCAATGGTTACATTGAATGAAGGAGGTGTGGGCCCATAACTTGTTTTCTAAGTGCGCGATGGTAGAGAGGAAGACCTAAAAATAAGAAATTGGAAGTTATGAGTGTTTGGTTAGAGATTTCTATTTAAAGAGGTAGAATAACCAGATTGATAAAGAAAACAAAATGACATCAATATAGACTTACTATGAAGCTGATGCTTTTTTGTTGCTGTCATCAACGACCGTTGGATTCGTGCCAACCGATTGTTGCCCTTCCTTGATGAGGTTGTCGATTCTTCGTTGCAACCATTCTTCAATGTAGCTTCTCATGGGGGCTACGTTGATTTCATCCTGGATTTCTATGTCGAAAATCTCGTTTTCTAATTTCCTTAGATCCATAGAAATACTATGCAGACTCTGTTCAATTTCTTCATTGTGTGTCGAATAGTCCAGTAGCCAGCTCTCGAGTTCATCTACACGATATTCAAGGATGCCATAATTTTTTTCTAAAGACAACCGTTTTAAAATATCAAGTTATTCATCGAAGGATTCTTTGGTCATTGCCAAGGATTTGAGAATTAAGTTTGGGTATTGAACCTCATTGGTACTTCTGGCTAAGTCTATTTGGATCAGGTTTATGAATAATTCTTCTTTTTCTGATATGGCTTGTTTACATGATTAAAAAATGAGCTCTAGGTTCTTAACTTTCTTTTGCCAACATGCTTTTAATTGTTTGGTCCACTTTGGGGAGGGGAGATTCTCTTGTCTTCTTTTCAGATCCGAGATGTTGATGGCATGGTTGGCAAAAGGGGTCAACACATGTTCACAGAAACGTTGATCATTTTTTAAATTTGCCTGTAAATGTTTGTGCAAATCATTTGCCCTCTTTCGAAAGGAAGCTATATTTTGTGATGTTTCCCAGGCTTCAATAACTAGCTCCATTCTTTTCTTGATGTTATTCTCTACAAGGGATCTACACAATGCGAGGAGGCTGGAGGATACTTTTAACTTGGCTGCAGGGGTGGTAGACACGTTTTTTGCTAAAGGACCGGAAAACTTTGGGGTAGCAATGAAAGCCTCCTCAAATTCCTTGACACGGTCTTTCAGTTTGGCATTCTCTGCTTCAATTCCTCCAACAGAATCATCAAGAGAATCACCGGTTACGTGGTGGAATAGGGAGATTTGGGACGGTCACATTTTCCTAAAGTTAATCTCTGTATGAGATTTTCCTTTCCTATTTGTTACATCTCTCTTTTCAATGACTATATTTTTAGATTGGCTGTCAAAAACAGTGCTCTGGAATACAGAGGATTCATCTTCGTAAAAAATGTCGGTCTCAACTATTTCCATTGCGGACGGAAAAACTTTGTGCATGTGCTCAGTTTCAATTTCAAGTTGCATCTATTCACTTTCAATTTTGGGTTAGTCCGCCTGCCCTGCAACGTTTTTTCTCTTCTTCGTCAAGGGAACTTTGTGAGAACTATCAATTTTTGTGCGAGGAGGGTTTTTATCTTGTCCTCCGTTTGAAGATTTCTGGGTTGCTTTCTTAATGGGGTGGGCCATTGAAGCGATGCTCCATGATGTCATTCTCTTGGGAGTGCCGGCGAGGGACTGGACACTCTTCTCACCGGATACTTTTCCCTGTTGTCTGTACAATTCAGTCACGCTTTGCATTGTCTCTATGTTGCAATCACTAGAAGTAGGATTGTTGTCATCGTTGTCCTTGTCTTCAGTTAGGCGTCTATGGATAAAAGAGCTGCTAAAGCCAACTGCTAGTAAATGTTCTCAAAAAATCCCATTAGGGTCGAACCCTTTTAGCCTTTCAACATACGTTAGGTTCAAGTTCTTGAAATGGCTTGCAAATTTGTCAATCTTGTTGACGTTTCTACACACGAAGTCCCCGACTTTCCAGGGCAAAGGAATGAACTATTTTTTTTTCTTGTCATGGAAAAAATGCAACCATTGGTTGTATTGCCTTGATATTTTTGTAACAAACATCTTGTCTGTGACGTGGCATGGAAGGAAAGCAGGATTTTCCTTGGAGCCAAAGACCATTAGTACACAATGATTTTCATTTTGTTCAAGTGTCCCCTTCCTGTTCAAAAACTTGGTTGCCTGGCAAGACATCCGAGGAGCTTCCTTCCCTAATAATAAATCTTTGAAAATTGAGACAAAGTCATTAAAAACTTCATAGAAACAATGGGAGGCCTTGTGCCTCCATAGGGCCTGGTACCAGAATGTTACTGGGTTGAATCCACAGTTTATTTTCTTGGAAAGAGACAGTTTTGGAAACGGACAACAAGCACTATTGCAAAAATCAAGTAGGATGACATATTAAATTTATTTGATTCTTTGACTCGTGACAACTCGGAACAGATTTCAATGGAAATTAGCTTCCCCCAATCGAAAGTGAATTGTTCCTTGATTGTGAAGTACAAAATATAAATAACTATACGGGAAATGCTTGTCGTGGATGCCTGTCCTGCTATTCTTGTAAACAACCAAGCAATTTCCAGGAATGGATTTCTAAAGGAACTTACATGCAACTTTATGATATCTTCAAGAAATGATGTCGGGTCTTCGAGGAACTCGGTTATGATGTCCAACTCGTTATCATATTTTTCTAGAAACTGCTTGCAGTCTTGTCCTCTGAAGGTCAATGTTGGCTTTGACAATTTTAACATCTTGCGGAAGACTTGAGGTGACAAAGAAACAGGAGAATGGTCGCGCAATGGAATAATTATTTGGCTTGAAATATATTTTTCGGCACACCAAGAGACCACCTCCTAACAGTAAAAAACCTCAGGGACGCAGCCTGCACGAGCGATTCCAGAGGTCCAAATCACTTCGTTCTAGGCGAAACGAGATGAATAGTAAAAGTATGCCCTGGACCACTGGAAGTTCTAGTCCCGACGTCCGAAGATATTCACTGTATCTCCACAAAACTGCTATCGACTTGCTGCCATAAGTTTACAAGAACGTTTGTTTGCTCCAGACGATGATTGAAATGAAGAGTTGGAAGGGATAATATAACGCTGCACAAATCTTGGTCCAATGCGTGTGAATGGGAGATCTCCTCGAGAATTTTGCTCATTAATGACAATTTCGACGGTTGTTGCAAGATATGCTGTTAACATTAAAGACTAGTAATTGCACACACAGAAGTGCAAACATGGTAGATACGTCAATGAGCGATTAAGCATTGGATATTTCTTGAACGGGCCAATGCGACGACCCGTGTTTGAGATGAACAATCGGAAGGGACAATATAACTCTCCGCAAATTTTGGTTTAATGCGTATTAATGGGAGATCTCCTCGAGCGTTTCTCTCATTAATGACAATGTTGACGGTTCTTGCATGGTGAGCTGTTAACATGAAAGGTTTCTAATTACATATTAAGAAAGAAGTACAGAGTTCGCAGGGACGTGAAAGAATAGTTAAGGAGTGTCTAATTATCGAAAGCGGTCAGACGGGCTTCAAAATAGGGCTACGAGGTACAACTGTTGGAGGTGAGGGTGTGAGGGTCAAATTGTATGTCTCAGAAATTTTTGAGTGCAATACGCATAACACCAAAGAGGGTATGATAGAACAGTCCAGAGGGCAATTTGTATATCACGAAAGTCCGGGTAATTTTTGCAGGACACAGAACAATGGAGGTGCAAATGTGAACCCGCCTATCCAGGAACCCGCAATCGAAAAAGTGGCTTAAGTATGGAATAGAGAAATGGCTGGGCGGATTCATTTTTGCTAATATATTGAAACTTGTAATATATATCCCATTGTGTGGCAAGATCTTTTCTGCATATCTCTAGGCAGAAAAGACAAAATAAGAGAAGATAAATTAATTTAAATTCCACGAGTCGAGCTTTAATTAAATTTCAGTGTCTCATCTACGCTTTTGCTTTTTAATGGCGGTCGGTACGGTTGTTGCATGATGAACTATTAGCAGTAAACCTTGGTGGGCACAGTAAACAATGCCTAAGAATTGGAGATTTCGTGAACCCGCTAACCCGATGAACTGCGAAAGAGATTCCATGAAATGGGCAAGTGTGGAAAGCCGTCGGACGAGCTTCAAAATTAGGGTGACAATGGTTCCCCAGGAGACGTGACTTCCTGAAGGTAAAATTGTATGTCTTGGGACTTGAATGCAAAATGTGTACCATGGAAGAGAGGATGGTCATTAATGACATGTTTAAGGTTCATTCACAATGAAGTGCTAGCATTAAAGCTTACCAATTGCATTCCCAAAGAGAAGTAGGAAGGTGGCGGGGACACAAAACAACAAGTAAGGAATGGATAATTATCGAAAGCAATTGGTGACACTTCGAAATACAGCTACAAGATACATCCAACAGAGGTGAGGGCCCGAGGGTCAAATTGTATCTCTCGGGCATGATGATGCATTCCTGCGGACAAACTATATATCGCAGAACTCCTGGCACTGCTTGCTAGTCATGGAGCATTGAAAACACAATCCTGAGCCTACCAGTTTGGGAACCTGCAATCGAAAACATGTATAAGTATGAAACAAGGAAACGGAAGGGTGGACTCGATACACAGTAAATGTACAATGTCATGGAAATACAACCAACTTGGGGCTAAGTATTGAAAAGAACGACGGACGTTTGGGCTCGTGACGGGGCATTCTAGTGGACAAATTGTATATAACGGAACTCCGAGCACTACTTGCAAGTTGCAGAAGATTCCAAACATAATTTTGAGGTCATCAATCTGGGAACCTGCAATCGAAAAAGTGTCTAAGTATGGAATAGGGAAATGCTGGCCTGGACTTGTTTTCGCTAATATATTGAAATTTGTAATAGCTTTTCAATTACCTGGCAAGATCTCCTTTGCATGTTTCTTGACAAGTTCTGTAGGGATGGTTAGTCCTTAAGACTTCGACTTACTAATGACAATCCTTACGGTTGTTGCATAATGGCGTTTTAGTATTAAACCTTTGGTGTTTCATATTTGGAAATAAGTACGAGGATGGCCAGAATAGGAAATAGTGACTAAGAATTGGATATTTCGTGAACCCGTCAACATGAGGATAAAAAATAGGGTGATAAGGTCTCTCCAGAAGACGTGAGGCCCCGACGGTCAAATTGTATCACTTAGAACATTTGAATGCATAATTTGTAACATGGAAGAGGGGACGATGTCAGAATTCGATAGTCAATTTGTATATGGCAGAGGACCGCATGCCAATTGTTTCATACCAGTGTGTTCAGTTGTCACTAGTAAGAGCATAATTAACGTATATTAGGAAGGATGGGAAGTTAGTGGGGATGGAAGGAAGTGACAGATACTTTGAAACATCTGTGAACCGTGGTAGAGTGAAGCTTGTGATTTTGAGGAGTCCACGGTGGAATTGTAGATCATGAAAGTTTTGAGTGCAATATGTATATCATGGAACAAGAAGCAACAAAGTTTGAAAGTGCCAACCCGACAACCGTGGCCATAAAATTGGCTAAGTATGGAAAGGAACAACGGTTGGTCGTATTTGTCATGTGAGGATATAGATGGAGATGAAGATATGTCAGCCTGCCAATGATGGAACCTGTGATCATAGAAAGGCAACTAAGTCTATAACCATAAAGCGATAATACACAGGAAGAAGAAAAGGGAAAAAGGGCTAAGGAGTCCACGATGGAATTGTAGATCACATAAGTTTTGAGTGCAAGATGTATATCATGGAACAAGAAGTAGTAGAGTTCGAAAGTGCCAACCAGGCAACCGCGACCATAAAATTGGATAAGTATGGAAAGGAACAACGGTCGGTCGGATTCGTCATGTGAGGATATAGATGAAGAAGAAGATATGTCAACCTGCCAATGCTGAAACCCGCGATCATAGAAAGGTGACTAAGTATATAACCCGAAAGCAATAATACATGGGAAAAATAAAAGGGAAAAAGGGCTAAGTATCTCACATAAGAACATCTATTGTTTGTTTATTAATGCCAATCTTTTCGAACCCCTGGTGAGTTATCACTAGTAAAAGCATAAATTGCAGATCACATAAGTTCTTTGGGTGCAATATGTATATGAAAGAACAGGGGACATAAGTGTTGTATATGTCTCTTATTTCATTATGCTCCAAAAAAAGGACTTGTGTAATTCAATAATGGAAATATTTTTGACAACATTTGAGTGAATTTGAAATGTTATTCGTATCATTTGACTGAAAATACGAAATTGTTAGATCTGCAGATTTGAAAATCTGAAATTGTTAGATTTGTTGTAGATTTGAGTGATTATTTTTGTTTAATTCTAGTGATTTATGGGTTTCTCAGATTTGCAGATTAGGGGTTTTTTAGAGTCACAAATTTGAGTGATTATTTCAGATTAATCCTAGTGATTTATGGGTTTCTCATATTTGCAGTTAGGTCAGAGAACATCCACTGTTCATTTATTAATGCCAATCTTTTCGAACCCCTGGTGAGTAATCACTAGTAAAAGCATAAATTGCAGATCACAAAAGTTCTTTGGGTGCAAGATGTATATGATGGAACATGGGACATAAGTGTTGGATACCGCAAACCCGGAACCCGGTGATCAGATAATTGGCTAAGTATTGAAAGGGACCACGGTCGGTTGGGCTCATGGTGTGAAGATATAGATAAAGTGTTTCCAATTTGCGAATGCAGGAGGTCGTGATCATATAGATGCGACTAAATATAGAACCACAAAAGGGATAATAGATGGGGAGAAAAGAGGAAAAATTAAGAGAAAGTGTTTGTATTTATTCCAATAGTATTCATATTAATATATATTAATAAATTATTGCTGGTCCAAATGCAGATCATCTTCCAATTTGCAGGATCCTGTTCGGTTCACAAATTTTGTTGAAATCCATAAGCAATAGGAAGGAAAAAAACGACAGACGACTGGGTTCATGACGAGGAATTCCAACGGACAAATTGTATATTGCAGAACTCCGGGCACTGTTTGCAATTTGTGGAAGATTCGAAACATAATTTTGAGGCTATCAATCTGGGAACCCACAATCAAAAAAGTGTCCAAGTATGGAACAGGGAAATGCTGGCCCAGACTTGTTTTCTCTAATATATTGAAATTTGTAATAGCTTTGCCATTACATGGCAAGATCTTCTTTGCATGTTTCTGGACAAGTTCTGTAGGGATGGTTGGTTCTCGAGACTTTTGCTTATTAATGACGATCTTTACGGCTGTTGCATGATGGCATTTTATTATTAAACCTTTGGTGTTGCATATTTGGAAAGAAGTACGAGGATGGGAAGAACATGAAACAATGACTAGGAGTAGGAGATTTCGTGAAACTGCCAACGCGAGGATCCAAAATAGGGTGACAAGGTCTACCAAGAAGACGCGAGGCCCCAACGACCAAATTGTGTAGCTCAGAACATTTGAATGCATAATGTGTAACACGGAAGAGGGGACGATGTCAGAGTCTAGTAGTCAATTTGTATATGGCGCACGACCAGGTGCCAATTATTTCATACTAGTGTGTTCAGTTGTCACTAGTAAGAGCATAGTTAATGTATATTAGGAAGGACACGAAGTTAGTGGGGATGGAAGGAAATGACAGATACTTTGAGTGAAGTTAATGTATTTGAGGAGTTTGTGGTGGAATTGTAGATCATAGAAGTTTTGAGTGAAAGATGTATATCACAGAACAATAAGCAGCCGAGTTCGTAAGCGCCAACCCGACAATCGCAAGCATAAAATTGGCTAAGTATGGAAAGGAATAACGGTCGGTTGGATTCGTCATGTGAGGATATAGATGTAGATGAAGATATGTCATCCCGCCAGCCCTAGAACCGATGATCATAGGAAGGCAACTAAGTATATAACTAGAAAGAGATAATGGACGGGAAGAAGAAAAGGTGAGTTAGTATGTGCCAACCCGACAACCACAACCATAAAATTGGCTAAGTATGGAAAGGAACAACAGTCGATCGGATTTGTCATGTGAGGATATAGATGGAGATGAAGATATGTCAGCCCGCCAACCCTGGAACCTGCGATCACAGAAAGGCGACTAAGTATATAACCATAAAGTGATAATGGACGGGAAAAAGAAAAGGGGAAAAGGGCTAAGTATCTCATTGTAGAAAATCCATTTTTTTGTTTATTAATGGCAATCTTTTCGAACCCCTGCCGAGTTCTCACTAGTAAAAGCATAAATTGCAGATCACATATGTTCTTTGGATGAAAGATGTATATGACGGAACATGGGACATAGGTGTTGGATACCACAAACCCGGGACCTGGTGTCCAGATAATTGGCTAAGTATTGGCCAAGAGAAAGTTTTGATATTTATTTCATTAGTATTCATATTAATATATATTAATAGATTATTTCTAGTTCAAATGTAGATCATCTCACAATTTGTAGGATGTTGTTCGGTTCACAAATTTCATTGAAACCACAGAAGTTTTGAGTACAAGATGTATATAACGCAACAAGAAGCAACAGAGTTCGGAAGTGCCAACCCGACAACCGCGACCATAAAATTGGCTAAGTATGGAAAGGAACAACGGTCGGTCAGATTCGTCATGTGAGGATATAGATGGACATGAAGATATGCCATCCTGCCAACCCTGGAACCCGTGATCATAGAAAGACGACTAAGTATATAACCATAAAGAGATATTAGACGGGAAGAAGAAAAAGGGAAAAGGGGTAAGTATCTCACAGAAGAAAATGTACTGTTCCTTTATTAATGCCAATCTTTTTGAACCCCTGGTGAGTTCTCACTAGTAAAAGCATAAATTGCAGATCACGAAAGTTCTTTGGCTACAAGATGTATATCACGAAACATGGGACATAGGTGTTGGATACTGCAAAATCGGGACACAGTGGCTAGATAATTGGCTAATTTTTGGCCAAGAGAAAGTTTTTATATTTATTCCAATAGTACTCATATTAGTATATATGCATGGATATTATCAAATAGAATAAGTTGCAATATATGCAAGATATTGAATAGGAACATAACGTCAACACTTGAGTTGCCTTGTTGTAATAGTCATTAATTCATTCTATTTATGGGACCTGAAGAATGAAAGTAGGACGCGTCCTCCAATTTCTTTCTTCAAGTATAGGGTGGGCGCCACATAAGTATGGCCTATGACAAATTATTCTTTCATGTAAAATGTAAGGAACGAACAAAGTACCCTTTATTTAAATTGAAGTGTTGGGCAGTAGAAAGAAAATCTTGTCGTCCATGTTTAACGACACACATAAAAAAGGTACAAAATAAAATGAAAAGCAATACCAGAGATTGGAAAACACAATTAAAAAAAAAAAACCGAAAACATTCTATATTCAAATAAGATGGGTTACAAAATACATCTGAGATTATTTGCCACAATGACTGCGATTTGGCCTGCCGCTGACCAAAAATAAATATGTACAATAATGAAGCTTGTTGATAGTCTTCTTGACGATCAAATGCTTGATTCGTAAAAAACAATGATTTGAATATCAATTTTGGGTCTTGGACTTCAATGGTGCTGCCAACTAGATCTATCCCAGTTTTTTGAATAACTTGTCTCTTCTAGATATGGCCTGCTTGCATTGGTTGGTTATTCAACATTCCATTCTTTGATAAGTGTTAATTTCCCTCTGCCGTCGAAAACTTGGCGTTTAAGGTGCCTTCCTTGTAATGTTCTTGACCATTGACATCCGAGACAACTTAGAAATGCGATTCAGGCCCAATTCAAAGTCGAGGGAGTCTCTTTATGTGACGTCAGTTATGGGGGAAACAAATCCTGTTAGGCAACGAAAAATGGACAAAAAAAAAAAAATTCAAGTATGTTGTGACTGCTATTCTCCCTATATTCGATCATCTGTTTGGTTGAAAATCCTGCCTGAAGATTTGTATGTTGAGCTTCTTTGTTTTATTACAGTAAATAGGAAGGAACGTCCAAGACAGCTGCAAAATGTTCCTCTGTTGAAGTACATGACTTTTTCCGGAAGCACAGGTCTGGGAAGTGTATCAAATGATGGAGATCACATCAAAATATATCTTTCGTCGTAGGGGTGGCAGACATGGCGGACCACAAAAAGGTCTGGAATGTTCGAAAGTGATGCCAAATATTACTCCATGCTCGAATACACTCAGTAGGAAATTATAAAATTGGATACCAACGAATGTGAGAAATTGTATGCGCGTTTGAATCAACATTCTAAAATCACAGAATGTTTTATGCCAAAGTTGTAACATAATTGACAGACAACCAGTTCTATGTCAAATAGTGTTGAGCGAGCTTTGGATGCAGTAAAAAACTCAACATACAATCAAATTTCGATCACTACTAATACTAATGTCAAGTGTAAGAAGTCGTGATCCCAGGTTCCAGGTAGTTTCACCTTCAAGCATCCACATAAGCGATGACCCCAAGCTCCAGATAGCTTCGGCCTCAGACATTAACAATGGAGGTGGAAATGGGAAAAGTGCTACTGACTGCAATGTGACAATGCGATGAACAAGCAGGGCTATCATTTTCAAAGCACTTAAATGTCAAAGAACGTCGAATTTAGTGTTGCTTTCTCACAAAATCTACAATGTTGCTTTGAGTCCATAAATATTTGGACGTTGGGTGTCCTATGCGATAATTACCTTGAAATTAGGCACATGCCAGACATCTATTATCTGACATCACAATGTTAATACAATTGCCATAGTGGATGACGTGAACCCCAAACAACACCTAAAACTTTTTGAACAACCGTCTATTAAAAAAATACATTGTTCTATATTTAAAAAAAAAAGAAATTGTATGATTTGAACATTTTATTTGTTTTCAAATATCGCATCAACTGCAACAGAGTAAATGCATTTTCCCTATCCAAAGCAAGGGAAACAACAATAAGATTGACATTAGGTGGAAACAAATCCGGAAACACACCACTACATTAAGGTCTCCTCTAAATAATGAAATAAGATGATTACATGAAGGTGGTAGTAAAAGGTGATTTTAAGAAACCAAATCATTACTTGAACACGCGAAAATTCTTACAGAAGGTGGTAGTATAAAGTAACCCTCAGAAAGTGTTGCAAAGTCCATAATCTAGTTATAGGCATATGAGTAGTAAAATAAAAAATGTGCAGTAGCGATAGACAATTGATTGTATGTGGAGTCTGTAACTACATCTAGAGGCTAGTGGACAAAATTTGACAAAGAATATGGCTTTCTGTCAATTCTGTTACCACACCCAGAAGTAGCTTAGCAAACTTTGAAATATAAACTTTTGTAATCTTAGTATGTCATTTTATCCACCCGTACAGTTTCTCTTACCCGCGACGATCCAAATCTATAATTTCCTTCTGAGTATATTCACGAATGGAGTAATATTTCGCGTCATTTCCAAATATTACAGACCATTTTTCAAGCCATGGTAAGTGCGACTTCTCTGACGAAGACAAATTCTTGTGTGCTCTGCAGAATTTGATACACTTGCCAAATATGTGTTGTTGGAAGAGACTATATACTTCAACAAAGGAGCATTTTGCAGGTGACCTGAAAATCCCTTCCAACTCCCGGGAAGAAAACAAAGAATATCAACAAACAAATCTGCAGGCAGGCCTTTCAACCAACCAAAGCATTGAATACAGGGATAACACCAATCAAAAGATACTTGATTTTTTTTGTCCCTGTCTGAGTTTCTGTTGGATAATAGAGTTTTTTTTTGGCTTAAAGCTCACGTCACATAAAACCATTCTCTCTTCTTTGATTTGGGCCTTAATGGCATCTCTAAGTTGTCTTACATGTCCATGACCAGGAACATTAGAATGAAGGCACCCTAAAGCCCAACTCTTTTATGATAGAGAGAAATGGGAATAAGTATTTAAAAGCAACGCTGGAGGATGACAGTATAATCTTCCGTAGATTTTGGTTTAATTGATCTTAATGGTAGATGCCCTCAATCTTTTCACTTATTAATGCCAATATTTTCGAATATGTGCGCCGAATAGTGACTAATAACACGTAATAACATTCCCATATCCGAGCAGATTCTCAAATATGACAACATGTAACATATACACAATATTAAAGAGGGACATGATGTCAACACCTTTGTGGATGACACGTTCGTGGATGGAAGTGTGGTAGTACGGTATTGCACTGTTACTATGATGATGCCTTTTAAAAACTAAAATAGCCAATATTTTTTTTTGCAAATTCAAAATGTAGGAAATTATTTTTATCATATCCCAAAATATTCGCATGTTTATGCATTTTAATGGAAGATGTCCTTGAGCTTTCCGCTTATTAAATCCAATATTTTTGAACCTGTATGGTCGGTTGTCACTTTTGAAATCATAATTAATGTGCATTGGGAAGGACGGAAGGTGGTGGGGATGGAGGGGAGCGACAAAATGCTTTTAAACTTTTCTAAACCCGGGAACGTGTGAACCCGCAAAACTTTGAAGACTCGACTAAGTATGGAAAGGCAGGTCAGACAGACATATTCATTGTAGTTAGAGGCAGGGTTGCGAGTTCGAGGAGTGAGGGGTCAAATTGTAGAGCACAAAAGTTCTGGGTGCAAGATGTATACCCCGAACACGAGTTACCATAGTTCGATTGTAGAGCACGAAAGTTTTGGATGCAAGATGTATACCCCGAGCACGAGTTACCATAGTTCGATAGCACCTATCCACAAACCCACGTTCATAAAATTGGCTAAGTATGCAACCGAGCGACGATCGGTCAGACTCGTGATGTGAAGATATATATGGAGATGACGATTTTTCAGATCACCACACTGGGAACGCACGAGCACATAAATGTGAGAAAGTATAGAACCATAAACACATAATAGAGGGTAAGAACAAAAGGGAAAAACGAGCAAGTTTAGAAGAAATTGGCTAAATATGCAAACGAACGGTGGCCGGTCGGACTCGTGATGTGAATATATAGATGGAGATGATGATTTATCAATTGTCCACCCCGAGAAATCGCGACTACAGAAACATGGCAAAGTATAGAACCAGAAATGCATAATAGAGCGGAAGAACAAAAGGTAAAAACGCGAAAGTTTTACAAGAAGAAAAAGAAAGGGAGAGAAAAAATTTATCGTTAAGAGAACAACACTTACTCTGATAACTACGAAACCATAGTAAGACATTAACCATGGGGAAAACATGGTTAGATATGAAATATAGTTGAAACCCTAGTTGAAGCCGTAAGAGATGCAATTTACATCGACTGCAAAATTTTGCATGTTATTTTATCTTAATAGTATTTTCTGGGGAGCCAACTGCAAAAAAATGTAACAACAGATCCAACTGCAGATGCAACACCCCAACATCGCTCAGCTTAAGCAAACAAGAGAAAGCAACAAATAAGAACCCAGTTAAGAAGCACCAAAAGCCCCAACTGCAGCCGCAGGACTCGAACCCTGCAAAGTTGAATCAAACAACAATAAGCAACATCCAACGAACAAAGAAGCAAGCACCAACCAGTCGACCAGGAATGTCGGTGAAGAACAATATTGGCCAAGTTCACTGCACATAAGACTGTATCAAAAAATTCAGATGAAAATTTATTGCAACACATCTGTTAACGAAATAGTTCAGGTTGTGAGACCTGTCAGGTAAAATTCAAAGCTGGGAGGACCGTCTAAAGGCCAATGTTCGACACAGAACCTACCTCCATCACAGAAAAAGTGACGCATCACAAAAGGATATTGTATGTTCTCCTCACATACAAAGAAGTTTTGCAAGAGGATTTCGACTCAGGCATCCCCAGTAGTCAAATTTCCCACCTGCAAACTACAAACATCAAGTGAAAATAAACACGACACCCAAACCCGCCAGTCAATGGGGAACAACAGAAGGGCAGTTCCAATCGCGGTTGCAGAACCTCAAACCTGCAAACTACAACAAGACCAACAAGAAAACAAGAACAAGAACAACAAGCAAATAAGAAATCAATGAACATGCAAGAAGCAAGCATGAACCCATGAGCCAACAACGCTGCTGAAGAACAATATTGCCCACATTGACTGCAAAGAACATTGCATATAAAAAAACAACGGAAGAAAATGTATTGTAACAGGCTTGCTAAGTAAACATTTAATGCTGTGAAGCCTGTTAGGTAAACATTTAAGTCTGTCAGAACTGCTCTATAAACATTTAAGAAAGAATGCAGTGTGGCAGGTCTCTTATGTACCAAAAAAACATTTATTATATTATTTTATAATATAACAACTCAGAGAGATCGTATATGATCCAAAAACTTTGGATATGCTAGCATTTCAAACATTGGGATAAATTTAGCTAGCAGAAAATGCCAGGACAAACATTCGAACTAATGCTAGCATTAATCCACTTTCGAGCAATGCATAGTAAAATATATGATTCAAAAAGACTGTATATGATAAAACACTTTGGATATGCTAACATATAAAACATTGGGAATAACGAAGTCGACAATAAGACCTCCAATCTGTTATCCAATCAGATCATGACATATATGGTACTTTTTATTATATAAAAATCAATGTTTTTAGTTCCCTAGTTCCAACAATAGATATTATGCAAATATTTGTGTTCAAAGGACAAATTGATATGAAGTCAACGAATTATCGATCGCTATAGTTCCTCTATGCCTTCGGCAGGGACTAATAATGATAAAAAGATTCTCAAACTTTATTAATTTTGATCTAAAAGTAAATGCATGCATGTGACATATCCAAATTATATATTGGGCCTTAAAAACTTATAGAGTGTCTAATTACTAAAAGCATTTCATTCCACTCCAGATTATATTAATTTTGATGTAAAAGTAAATGTATATGTCAAATTGTTTATTGTAGCTTGGGTGGTTGGGAGGAATGGTTGTTACCCTTTTCACCCAGGTTTAATTCCTTGTAAGTGACATGTGATGCCCTTAAATAGGTCTATATGATGCGTTTGTTGTTGAGCCCCCAATATTCCGAAAATGCTCGATCTCTCCATGTTCTCTTGCGAATTTCGAGAAGGTTTTCTGTATACATAACGAGTATCAATCTTTAGTGTTGTAAACCACATGTAAAAAAATACACGTGCCAAATCCAAATTATATAAGCAAACTAAAAAAACTTAATTAATATACAATCTAAGTAAGATTAAAGCATGTCTTCCCGTTTTACATACTCTATATGAAACAATGAATAAGAAAGCATCCATGACTAATGGCTATTCACATTTTAATGATGAGAAAAATAAAACACAATATTGAAAGAAGAGATTATCAAAAGGAAACACAATATTGATATTGACAAAGCATACTTAACACAATATTAAAGAAGAGGCAGTCAAAAGAAAGGTACACTAGCAAGAAAGACAACCACTAAAACATAACAAATGTAAATAATAAAAAAAATTATTTACATGGCCAAGGAAAAGATCAACATTGTAATTATCATAGCATCCATGCTAATGGAGAGCCTAGCAATTGGTAGCCTACGACAAAATACATAAATCAATTAGGCTATGAACTTTACATTCCTTTGAAAAACAAAATCTATGTGAAATCTAAATACAATTAAATTGACAACTACTTTTCATAAAGTTGGCCTACTTTTTAGAAAGTCACGAAGGACATGATAGATCAAATTTGTATTTAGAAAGTCACGAAGGACATGATAGATCAATTTTGTAAAAGGTTGTATAATGGCATTTTCAAAGCATAACATAATAATACCTTGAAAATTAATTTAAACAAATGAAATTAACAACAAAGTTGTTGTATCTTATATCTTAAAATTTAGTTGTATGTTGTTCAAAGTGAAAAAAAAAAGAGATTAAATTAATTATAAAACAATTGAAATTTGTAAAATATATTATGTGTGAAAACAATTTATAAAAGTTGATATATGTATATATTATTGTAGTATTAATAATACTATATTAATAATATAGCACATTTTTTAATCCCAAAAAATTGTAATCTTCTTTTTTAATGAGTTTCACGACAATTATTTAAAATAAAATAGTTCTTTAAAGCTTAATTATATTTGGATTCCTTAAAATAGTTCTTTGAAATTTAATCATATTTTCTAGCTAGTAAACTTTGTTTCCTATTGACCTGAGTTTATCAACACACTTGTATCTTCCAATCCATAATAATCATTCTTTCTAGATTTTGACTCTTAAAAGCTCTCTTTGGTTGACCTAGAATTTATCCTTTGACCCTTAATCTCCAAGTATCAACCCTATTCCTTGAGCCTCAACGCTTAACCTACAACTTTTAGCCTTTGAAGCTAAACACTTAATCCATAACTATAAGCTCATAACTTTAAATCTTAATCCTTAATCTATCATTACTCTTAAATCGTTAACCATAATCCCAACTATAATCCCAAACCTTAATATTAAGATTTAATAAATTTAAACATGTAATAAAAATAAAAATAAATATCTTCATCACACTTGATAATGTTAAAGTTAAACTCTCATATTTTTAAATGATAGAAGCCATGTCTATCTTATTTTTGGAATTTGGTGTATAAAATGTTGAAACAACGAAAACAAAAAGTAAGTTTTTTACATTAAAAAAGTCTCAAAGTGATGTTTTGTCATCTTGACATTAAAACATCAATTATCATATCCATGCATAAAATTGAAACGTCATTCTCATTCTCATATCTATATCTATGTATAAAATTGAAATTTCGATATAACATTGTTCACGATATCATTTTTTTTCTCAAATGTTGTAAGGGTACTAAGCAGATATAATGGCACTAAGCATACAAAACCCATAGAGACAAAAGACATTATTGGTTGACAATAGGCAACCAAAGACCATAAATATGGAAGACATTATTGCTTGACGATAAAGATGAGTGATGCTACAAAGTTCCATGCATCCTTCTCTTTTCATATCAAACAAAGTTGAGTGATTATAAAGTAGCTTTGGAGAATTAGGAAGCATAATTCTATGGAAGCATAAGCAAGCAAGGATACCAGGTTTACCAAACTATTAAAAATGACATCAAAAGGAACGAATTCAAAGTGCAGCCCTTCCTAATAACTTTCTTTAAAAGGATTGATCCAAATTGCTACTCTTTAGTGTTCACTTGGGTGAACATTGGTGTAATACCCCTCTTTCCCCCAACTTGTAATTAATCATTAATTATGATCACCATGCTATGGCACAGGAACAATCTAAATGTATTAATTTTTAGATTGTCAATAACTGACTGTGGGGGTGAGGCCTTGAAGTATTGGCCATGATATCACTAGAGGAAAGAATGAGGAAACAATAGACATGGTTCACTATGTCAAAATGACCCAAATTCTCCTTGCTGAAATAATAAGCCTCATCCCGATTGAGAGGAAAAATCAGTTAATGAAAGAAGGATTGGTGGTTGAACAATCAATCACCCTGTGACGTCCCAAGCCACCAACAGGCCGGGCAACGCCACTTCTCGTATGTTTCACTTAGCTCTGATACCATTTTGTGAATTTATATGCATGCTTATCTAACACAATTAACAGTTACATCATTTTGTTCATGCCACTTATTCATGCAGAAATAATCATTCAAACATACTGACAATATATGCACACATACAACATATTCTAACCATACACAGATTAATGTGGAAATAACAGTAAGCCTACACACACAACATAACTGATATATCCAAGCCTTACTCATCAAGTTATAACACATGTACAATTATACAACATACAATTAATAGAGATTTGGTACTTATCTTTCAATAAATGACCACCAAACTGTGTGCAGACCTTCCACGAACCTCCCAACCTTAGACCACATTGCTCATCACGCTCAACAGTGGGTCACCCCTGAGATGGGACTAAAATCCACCAGGCAATGGATTCCTAGGATTGGCAAGGGCAACATGAAAGTCACACAGGTCAATAGGAAGGATTATCTCACAGGGCCAGCTCACGCTAACAACCTACAACCTCTAATTCCCCACATGCCTGTCCCACCCCAGGAAGTGTGCCCCTTCTCTGCTCCACAGTCCTTCAGCTGCCCCACTTCCCTTCTAGGAATTCTCTGAGTACTATAGCTATAGTTGGTCTCCCTCTAGGAAATCACTTCCCCAACAACCTCTCTCACCCGGAGAGGGTTGCTTGTAGGCCTGACAACCTGCTTCTTCAGTCCACGGGCCCAACAACCCACCTCTTCAAACCATAGGCCTGACAACCTGCTTCTTCAACCCATCTTCTAAGTCAACTCCAGTAAGGGTGATGACAACAACAAGGCTCGATATAGCTCAGGTGATGGCATTAACAACAACCGTTAAGGAACAACATGACCCAGGCAAGATACAGGTGTGAACATGAATCGGGAAGGGTGACAGACTTCCAGAGAATCGTAAGGGTCGTGAGGAAACTCGAAATTGATCCAGACGCAAGGATGGGGAGCAATGCCAGAATGGGAAGCAAACCCCCAACGAGCTGGATTTCCCAGCTTTAACTGCATGCACTCAGGTCGACACATGTCTTCCTGTAGTTGCACGAGTTCCACTTAGCACTCGTTCCCTTTCCAGGAACTTGGGATAACACCGATCATGTCCCCTTAGCCTTTAGGAAATAATAATAAAATATTATTCCCTTAGAGGTAATCCCTCTAGATTATCCCCTAGGCCTAAACACTTAGCCCCCTCCCTTACCCTACCTATTGGAGCTTAGTCCCCCATAATCTTTCTTCGTGGTCGGTCTAGACATAGTGGTGTAATTTTATTAATGATATGTGCAATTACATATACAAAAATCAGGCTCATGGCCTTAATCATCTAGGCTATGCGACGTAATAAACATATAGGTCTTCAACTTATAAACACTTGGATCACCAACCTATAAACATAATTACAATTCGGTAGGGGCTCGACCTTGGGGTGTTACAATCCCCTCCCCTTATTTTTGCACTATCCTCAGTGCAACTTACGTACACAACAACAACAAGATTTCCAAAATCTTCAAAAAAATGTGGGTACTCTACCCGCATAGCATCTTCATGCTCCCATGTTGCGTACTCAGGACCGTACCAAGTCCAATGAACTTTTACAAGCCCTATGGCTCGATTCCAGAGCTGCTTTCTTTTCCAATCCAGTATATGCACCGGATGCACCTGAAAAGCCCTTTCCTGCTCCACCTGAATCACATTCCAATCAATAACATGATTAGCATCATGTACATATTTCTTAAGGAATGACACATGAAATACATCATGTATAGACATGCATGCAGACAAAGCAAGCGTATATGCTACTAGACCAATCCTCTATAGGATTTCAAATGACCCACAATACTGAGCTGCCAACTTTGAACAGATTCCCAACTTAAGGGATCTTTTGTTGGCCTTCACTCTCAAGAATACATTATCCCCTACTTCAAATTCCCTGTGAGTTCTATTCTTATCATCATAACTTTTCTGCCTGTCTTGGGAAGCCTTCAAATTTTGCTTAATCTTCAGCATTTGTTCTTCCATTTCCTAGAGCAACTCTAGCCCAACCACTACCCTATCAGCTGGGTTGTCCCAACTTACTGGGGTGTTGCACTTTCTGCCATAAAGTGCTTCAAACAGGCTCATCTTCAGTGATTCTTGATACCCATTGTTGTAGGCAATTTCTACCAAGTGTAGATAATCCTCCCATTTAGATGGTTTGTCCATCACATACATCCTTAGCATGTCCTCTATCACTTGGTTCACCCTTTCTATTTTCCCATCCGAATCAGGATGATATGCTATGCTGAAGTTCAGATTTGTTCCGAACCCTTTGAATAACCCCTTCCATAACTTTGATGTAAACTTCGGGTCTCTGTCAAACACAATTGTCTTGGGTACACCATGCAAGCGTGCTACTTCCTTCATATAAATATCAACAACATTATTTTCTTTATGAGTAGTCTTCATAGGAATGAAATGGGCAACTTTAGTAAGCTTGTCCACCACTAGCATGATTGCATCATGCTTCTTGCTCATTCTGGGAAATCTCGTGATGAAATCCATTGTTACCACTTCCCATTTCCACTTAGGAATGGGAAATGGTTGTAGTAAACCAGTTAGGTGTCTATGCTCAACCTTGACCTTTTGACATTCCAAGCATTTGGCTATAAAATCAACAATCTCCCTCTTCATGCCTGGCCAATAATATTGGCTTTTGACTGCCGAGATTGTTTTTTGATATCCTAGGTGTCCTGCATAAGGTACATTATGCATTTCTTTTAAAATCGCACTTCTAAATTCAGAAGAGTCGGGTACATAGACTCTGTTTCTGTACAGAAGGATTCCATCAATTCCTAATTCATAATCTTCAGTTTTCTGCTGCATTTTACCTTGCTGCAATTTTGTTACCAATTCCATGTACTGCAAATATGCTTTTGCAGCTTCAGAAATTATGCCTTTAATATTCATCTGATACATGCTAATGGTTGTAGCATGCAGTTCATGCACTCTCCTGCTGAGTGCGCCATCCACTATGTTCTCCTTTCCTTTGATATGCTTGATATCAAAGTCATACTCATAGAGGAATTCCAACCATCTACTCTGCTTAACATTCAAAGTAGGCTGATGAAACAAATATTTTAGATCGTTATGGTCTGTCCTTAGATCAAACTTTTTTCCCATGAGGTAGTGCCTCCACTTCTTCAAAGCGTGCACTATGGAGGCCAATTCCAAATCATGAGTGGCATAGAGTCTTTCATGCTCTTTCAACTTCCTTGATTCATAACATACGACAAACCCATTTTGACCGAGGACTCCACCCATTCCTTCTTTACATGCATCTGTGCTTACAATGAAGTCTTCATTTGGATCTGCGATCCTCAGAATTGGAGCACTAGTTAACAATTTCTTCAATTGCTGGAAACTCTTTTCACATTCTTCTGTCCATTGAAAATTCTTCCCTTTCCTTTGCAAGGAAGTGATGGGGTGAGCTATTCTTGAAAACCCTGCAATGAGCTTTCTATAATATCCAACTAGACCCATGAAGGATCTGACTTCTGTCACATTCTTTGGTGCTGACCATTCTCTAATGGATTCTATATTTTCAGGGTCCAATGCTATCCCATCGTTTGAAATGATATGCCCCAGGTAGTGAATTATGTTTTGATAAAATGAGAACTTTCTCAATTTGGCATATAGCCGATGTTGTCTTAGCACTTGCAACACCATCCTCAAATGATGCTCATGCTCTTCTTCCGACTGGGAATATACAAGAATGTCATCCAGAAAAACAATGACAAACTTGTCTAAATATTCCCGGAAAACACCATTCATTAAGCACATGAAAACAACTGGTGCATTTGACAGCCCAAATGGCACCACTATGAACTCATAATGACCATACCTTGTCCTAAAGGCGGTCTTAATGATATCTTGGAAAATATCTTTGCGTCCTTCAATTGATCAAAGAGATCATCAATCCTTGGTAGAGGATACTTGTTCTTTACAATCACTTTATTCAATTGTCTAAAATCAATGCACAATTTGAATGTCCCATCTTTCTTCTTCACGAACACGACTGGAGCACCCCAAGGTGACACACTTGGGCGTATATACCCCTTTTTCAAAATTTCTTCAAGCTACATTTGCAACTCCTTCAATTCGGGTGTACTCATTCTGTAAGGAGTCTTTGACACTGGAGCTGCTCCAGGCATTAAATTTATAGAGAAATCAATATCTCTCTTTGGAGGTAGTCCTAGTACCTCCTTGAACACATCCTCAAAATATTCCAGGACTGCACGATCCTCCATATTTGGCACCTTATCCTTAGATGCTTCCTCCATATGGGCTGCAAATATTTGACAACCTTTCATGTAGCACTTCTTCAGCTACATTGCTGAGATTTCCCAAACAGTAACTGCCCAGGGAATTCCTTGGACTGTCCTTTGATTCCCTTCCTCATCTAGGAAAGTGAATGCCTTGTTACTACAGTCTAATATGGCATGGTGTTGGTCTAACCAATCCATACCAATTAGGCTGTCATAATATCCTAAAGGCAAGATGTTCAAATATGTCCTTGTGCTCAACCCATTCATGTCCATAAGACATGACTTAACCATCTCATTGACTTTTCTTTTGGCTCCAGTAGCGAGCTGCACCAACTGAGATTTTCCATGCCTATTTCTTGGAAATTGCAAATTTTTCACCATATTAGGATCTATATAAGTATGACTAGATCCTGAATCAATTAAAATAGTTTCCACTTCAATCATATGTGATTGATAATATGGTTTCTTGTTGTCCAAGGCTGCATAGATCCTTGGTACATTTCTTCCCATGTCCCCCACCATCTCAGCTTACTGAACATTGTGAACAACTCTCTCTTTGCCACTTATGTGGGGACAATCTCTAAACATATGATCACCTTTACAACCCCAACATTGAATAGGGTGTCTGCCTTGGCCTTTGACCACCTGTCTCAATCATTCTGGATTCTCTAGAAGTTGGTTGTCCTTGAGGATTATTTCTGAAGAATGGTGACTTAATTCCCTTCTTCCTCTGATCCATCTTGAATTTCTTCTTGTCTTCCCAAGCTTTTTGGAAGGTTGGCCTTGCTTTCTGCTGATCATATAGGCACTTAGCTCGCCTTATGGTCTCCTCCAATGTTTCAGGATCATCAAATTGTATTTTGTCACTGATGGATGGTGGCAAACCACTCAAATACCTTTGAATCTCGACTGTCTCATATTTTATGAAAGAGACATACTTCAACAATTCTAAAAACCTTCTTTCATACTCATCAATGTACATACTTCCCAGCTTGAGTTCAAAGAACTCTTTCATTTTCTTATCATAGTACCTCTTAGTCAAGTATTTATTTTCAAAATACTTCTTGAATACCCTCCAAGTAACATCTTTCTCTTTAATGTGTTGCACCTGCACAAGCTGATCCCACCACATGGATGCCTTATCTTTGAGTTGATAGATGACAATTCTACCTTCTGCCCGTGAAGAGTAATTATGCAATTGAAAATACTTTCTCATGCCCAACAACCATGTCTCTGCATATTCATCCTTCTTGTGCTCCCCATCAAATGTAGGAGGTTTGATTTTGTTATTTTCCCCTCGTAGCTCATCCTCCCCAGACCTCTTATGCTTCCTAACATGGGATGGAATTGAGCTTCTATGTGCTCTCTTATTGGAATGTCTCAGGGAGTGTTGGTGATGTATGCCATCACTTTTTTTTCTTCTGTGACTTCCTGATTTTCTTGAGCCACACTCCCTATCCAGTTTCTTTTCTATCCTTTCTATGCTATGCATCAAATTTATGTTGAATTCTCCCTATTGATCCCTGGCTTTCATGAGATTTCTGTTATCTGCTCGGTGAGTCTGGATATCTTTCTGCAACTTTTCAATGATTTTCATCATGCTTCCTTCTTTATCTAACCCTTCTCCATGCCCATTGGAATTCGATCCTTCAACTCCTAAATGGACATCCATTCCTCTAAATTCATTTTCTGAACTGTAAGCACCCTGTGCCTTCCCCATTTCTCTGCACTATGCGACAACTTGGTTCGGTTCTGACAATTGTTAATTCTGCAAAATGTGTAGTCAACCGAGTTTTGCCAGACTATCAGGCTTTAATAATTTTCCAGAATAAACCAATCTGATTCAACAAAACAATATCATATTCCATTTTTTGCAGGTCTTGATCGGTCAAGAACCTCTCAGGCTTCAATCTCTAGGCCCATTTCTGTTATGCAACAACATTTCGACGCTAGCCCCTTTTTCTTCAACCCTTAGTTTGCATGTGACCAGGACTGTGACCCAACACTTATGATTTGGCACTTAACCAAAGTTCTGAAACTTCAGGCTCCGGGCTTTGGCATATTTCACCTTTTCACATCCCAAAACTCCCAAACCGTGAGTCTTCGCATACTTCCATGTCACCTCGGTGACATCATCACGTCACTTTACTTCGATGTTACAAAACTTCGGGGGTTTCTTCCTCCCATTCCATCACAAGCCATTTATTCCGGAGTGCCAAGTCTCCAGACTTCATGATCTGGCGCCACACGTCCATTGGGGCCCATGGTTTTCGTGCTCGAACTAATAAATACATAAAAGGTCACATCAAAATTTACACTTTTTCAAATTGCGAGGACATGGGTTGGCGGTTTTGGAGTAACCCACCGATCGTTCCACAATTGTCCCCACGCTGACATGTACCCCACCTGGGAAACTGTGGTTTGGATTGCGGGACCGCCTTGCAGAAATATCTGTCGTGCCACTTTGATCTCTGCAATGCTTCCCGGCCCTTGATATTGATAGATCGTGACCAAAATTAATGCAGGCTCGATCCAACTAAGTTCTTCATCACGTTTAACTACCTTGTGCCACTATGAGGAGCGCCACTCGACAAGACACATGAAGTTGACACATGGTCCAATCAGGTAGGTGACATATGTCACATTCTAACTACATTTCCATCTTACCAAGGTTCTTAAATCACTAACATGTGGCACGCATCCCATGTGTCCATGTCATCCCTAGTGACATCAATAGGCCACGTCACTCCAAGACTTCGGCTTCGGGAGATTTCACCTTAGCATACCCCGTTTCTCCCGAACACCGAATTCCCAAACAAGCCGATCTTCTGACACACGTCTCCTCCAATGAACGATCCATATTAACTTTGGACTTCGAGAGTTTCCACTCTATTCACACCTTGTTTCTCCCAAATGTCGTATTCCCGAATAAGCTAACTTGCCGACATGTGTTCCTTGCTTGGATCGACAGACATGAAATACACAAAGTTCACTCTGTCTTCTCTACACGTGACCGAGAGTTGTGACTCCGACTTAACATTTGGGCACTTATCTCACTTTGCAAGATAGCTAGCCGTGCCTTAAGAAAATGTGAAGATCAACGACCAGGAGTGATTGCGGAAACTCAACTTGCTTACGCTTTAATTTCCTTCCCGATCTCCGTAATGGCTCCCAACCATCGATCTCTCTTCAATGAGATCTGATGGTCATGACTTACTCTTTGCTTGATTTGACGACTTATCTTGCTCTTGCCCAGATCTAACGACCTAACACCACAAATGTTGTAATTTATTTCTCTGTGTCCATTTCTTAAGCTTGTTACACCTCCTGTGTTTCCGAACACAATCTAAGTGTTCTTTCAACGCCCTTCTGGCACTCTGTACCTCAAAATTATCTGGACTTTTGACGCTGAATTTCTCCTTCATGGCCCATCCAGGTTCTGGGTAGAAACCATGGGCTTCGAACTTGAATTTTGTCCATTTCGACAATAACTCTTTTCCGAAAATTTTGCTTCAACTTCCAGTAACATGGCCCATCCAGGCTCAGTGTTGAAACCATGGCTTTGATACCATTTTGTGACATCCCCAGCCACCAACAGGCCAAGAAATGCCACTTCTCGGACGTTTCACTTAGCTTTGATACCATTTTGTGAATTTATATGCATGCATATCTAACATAATTAACAGTTACAACATTCTGTTCATGCCACTTATTCATGTGGAAATAATCATTCAAACATACTGACACTATATGCATAGAGACAACATATTCTAACCATACACAAATTAATGCAGAAATAATAGTAAGCCTACACACACAACATAGCTGATATATCCAGGCCTTTCTAATCAAGTTATAACACATGTACAATTACACAACATACAATTAACAAAGATTTGGTACTTATCTTTCTATAAATGACCACCAAACTGCATGCATACCTTCCACGAACCTCCCAGCCTTAGACCACGCTGCTCATCATGCTCAACACTGGGTCACCCTCGAGTTGGGACTAAACTCCACTGGGCAAGGGATTCCTAGGTTTGGCAAGGGAAACATGAAAGTCGCACAAGTCAACAGGAAGGATTATCTCCTAGGGCCAGCTCACGCTAACAACCTACAACCTCTCATTCCCCACATGCCTATCCCACCCCAGGAAGTGTGCCCCTTCTTTGCTCCATAGTCCTTCAGCTGCCTCACTTCCCTTCCATGGCTTCAACAACAGGCCATACATGAATTCTTCAAGAACTATAGCTGTAGTTGGGCTCCCTCTGGAAAATCACTTCCCCGACAACCTCTCTCACCTGGAGAGGGTTGCTTGTAGGCCTGACAACCTGCTTCTTTAGTCCATAGGCTCGACAACCTGCCTCTTCAAACCACATGCCTGACAACCTACTTCTTCAACCCAGCTTCTAAGTCAACTCCACTAAGGGTGATGGAAGCAACTAGGCTCGGTATTGCTCAGGTGATGGCAGCAACAACAACTGTTAAGGAACAACACGAATCAGACAAGGTACAAGTGCGAGCATGAATCCTGGATGAATCAAGAAGGGTGACAGACTTCTAAAGAAACATAAGGGTCGCGAGGAAACTTGAAACTGGTCCATACGCAAGGAAGGGGAGCAACGCCAGAATGGGAAGCAAACCCCCAACGAGCTAGCTTTCCTAGCTTTAACTGCATGCGCCCAGGTCGACACCTATCTTCCTACAACTGCATGAGTTCCACTTAGCACTCGTTCCATTTCCAGGAACTTAGGATAACACTGATCATGTTTGCCTTTAGGAAATAATAATAAAATATTATTCCCTTAGAGGTAATCCCTCTAGCTTAGCCCCTAGGCCTAAACACTTAGCCCCCTCCATTACCCTACCTAGTGGAGATTAGTCCCCCATACTCTTTCTTCGTGGTCGGTCTACATGCAACGATGTAATTTTATTAATGATATGTGCAATTACATATACAAAACCAGGCTCATGGCCTTAAGCATCTAGGCTCTCTGACCTAATAAACATATAAGTCTCCAGCTTATAAACACTTGGCTCATGCTTTAATTTCCTTCCCGATATCCGCAATGGCTCCCCACCATCGATCACCCTTCAATGAGATTTGACAGTCATGAATTACTCTTCACTTGATCTGACGACTTATCTTGCTCTCGCCTAGATCTAACGGCCCAACACCACGAATGTTGTAATTTCTTTCTCTGTGGCCATTTATTAAGCTTGTTACACCTCCTGTGTTTCCGAACATAGTCTAAGTGTTCTTTCAAATCCCTTATGGCACTCTGTACCTCAAAATTCTCCAAACTTTTGATGCCAAATTTCTCGTTCATTGCCCATCCAGGTTTTGGGTAGAAACCATGGGCTCCGAACTTGAATTTTGTCCATTTCAACAACAACTCTTTTCTGAAACTTTTTCTTCAGCTTCCACTAACATGGCCGATCCAGGCTCAGTGTTGAAGCCATGGCTCTGATACCATTTTGTGACATCCCCAACCACCAATAGGCCAGACAACGCCACTTCTCGGACGTTTCACTTAGCTCTGATACCATTTTGTGAATTTATATGCATGCACATCTAACACAATTAACAATTACAACATTCTGTTCATGCAGCTTATTCATGCGGAAAAAAATCATTCAAACATACTGACAATATATGCATAGAGATGACATATTCTAACCATACATATATTAATGCAGAAATAACAGTAAGCCTACACACACAACATAATTGATATATCCAGGCCTTACTCATCAAATATAACACATGCACAATTACACAACATATAATTAACAAATATTTGGTACTTATCTTTCAATAAATGACCACCAAATTGCGTTCAGACCTTCCACGAACCTCCCATCCTTAGACCACGCTGCTCATCATGCTCAACAGTGGGTCACTCCTGATCTGAGACTGAACTCCACCGGGCAAGGGATTCCTAGGCTTTTCAAGGGAAACAAGAAAGTTGCACGAGTCAACAAGAAGGATTATCTCCCAGGTCCAACTCACGCTAACAACCCACAACCTCTCATTCCCCACATGCTTGTCCCACCCCAGGAAGTGTACCCCTTCTCTGCTCCACAGTCCTTCGGCTGCCCCACTTCTCTTCCAGGGCTTCAACAATAGGCCATACATGAATTCTCTGAGCACTATAGCTGCAGTTGGGATCCCTCTAGGAAATCACTTCCCCAACAACCTCTCTCACCTGGAGAGGGTTTCTTGTAGGCCTGGCAACCTGCTTCTTCAGTCCATGGGTGTGACAACCTGCCTCTTCAAACCACATGCCTGACAATCTTCTTTTTCATCCCAGCTTCTAAGTCAACTCCAATAAGGGTGATGGCAACAAGAAGGCTTGGTATAGCTCAGGTGATGGAAACAACAACAACTGTTAGGCACAACATGACTCATGCAAGGTACAGGTGTGGGCATGAATCCCTGGATGAATCAGGAAGGGTGACAGACTTCCAAAGAACCATAAGGGTCATGAGGAAACTCGAAACTGGTCCAGACGCAAGGATGGGGAGCAACACAATAATGGGAAGCGAACCCCCAACGAGCTGGCTTTCCCAGCTTTAACTGCATGCGCCTAGGTTGACACCTGACTTCCTGTAGTTGCATGAGTTCCACTTAGCACTTGTTCCCTTTCCATGAACTTAGGATAACACTGATCATGTCCGCCTCTAGGAAATAATAATAAAATATTATTCCCTTAGAGGTAAGCCCTCTAGCTTAGCCCCTAGGCCTAAACACTTATCCCCCTCCCTTAACCTACCCAATGGAGCTTAGTCCCCCATACTCTTTCTTCATGGTCGGTCTACACACAACGATGTAATTTTATTAATGATATGTGTAATTACATATACAAAAATCAAGCTCATGGCCTTAAGCATCTATGCTCTCCGGCCTAATAAACACATAAGTCTTCAGCTTATAAACACTTGGCTCACTAGCCTATAAACATAATTACAATTCAATAGGGGCTCTAGAAGGAACAAGACAGGTCCAAAACCTTTTTGTGGAGGAAAAAGGTGTGCAAAAATACCCACAAAGGTAGACAAGAAGGATACCATGCCCACATGGGGCGTGCGATCTAGATATACTAAGAGGAAGAAAGGGAAAGAGGAAGTTGTTCTCGTTACTGGAGAGAAACTAGAAAACCTGACCTGAGCAGAAGGTCGGGAGTTTGATGCTGAGGGAGCATCTGATAAACCTCACATAGGCTATGATCGAGAAAGAATCAGTGAGAAAATACAAAATTTCCCTAGCGATATCATGGCTTGACATGGGGCTAGCCAGAGCGCTAAAAATGAATGCCTCTGAGCCTATGGTTGGGTGGAGAGGCGATCACTCACAGCTAGTTGGTCAGCTATCAACTGTAGTAGATAAGTATTCCATAGACTCTGCAAACTTGAATTTAAAAGTTTAATTGAATGCTTGTATTTTCTCTATACAGATACATCTTTGATATATAGGGATGATGGCATATTATCGCATCTTGTTGGAAGTTAGATAATCGTGACTCTGGTAGTCTAACCAACTAAATATTTTGAGGGAGAGTTTGACCATTATCCCCTGTCAATGGTTTTTTGCTTGCTTTTACATAGAAAGGGAAAACTATCAATAATGGGGTTCTAAATGAATTTGGGACACAAGGCATTAGCCTCTGTATTGGTTAGAATATTTCTCAAATGGATTAATCAAGCATCAATTCCACAAGTAGAGAGATGGGATAGAATCCACAAGACCGTTTGGATCTGGCCGATCCCTTGATTTACCTTTTCATGTTTTAGAAATTGAGTTTTGAGAATGGAAGGCGCTTCCTTCAAACCAACTGACCAAGTAACCCCGGGCTCATGCCTATGACCTTAATCTAAGTTCAGTTGAGAGCTAAGGTTCTAGCCCTCAGAACTTATCAAAATCCTCATATGACCTTAACCATGGAACCCAACGCTATGCCCGACGGGAGCTAATCCTTCTGAGTTTCGGGGTTTCGGAGGTCCAAAGCTCCGAGATGTTGGAATCCTCATAACATCTAGTTTGCATGAAAGATGACCTATCAAACTGGTAACTTGACAGATGAACGACAACTGACAGTCAGATACCTGTCATCATAGGATTCATCCCCTTGCTAAACCCTGATCCACTCCTTGGACACGAAGTAACGTGAGCTGTATATCTGAGGGTATTCAGGATCTTCCCTGACAATTGGATCTATGCCGTGGTCATTCTGGCGTTGACCACTTTGGGAGAACAAAAGTGTTATAACACTAAAACCCTCGAATCCTGGAGTTGCGAAGTAATGTGGGCCATCGATCTAAGGATCCTTTGGAATCCCTCTTGACTGTTTGATCATGGGGACAAGTGTATCATGTTGAGAGCACATGGGGGTCCACGCGTCGAGCAACGATGATGCCATGTGTGGTGGCCTTGTGACATAGTAAAGAGGTGTGGGTAACCTGAGGTAGGTGCCACGCATATTACCAGTGTGTTCTGGGTTGATAGATGTCCCTCTAGGAGTGGCTGAACACTGAAACCTAGGTACCTTTGAGCTAAAATTGTAAGTTGTTGATCTAGGGATTCCATTGAGAACCCTTCCCAACCATCTGATCAACCAGTGGAAGGATATGCATATAGCTCTTCATCGAATTCCTACTCTAGGAGAAAAGGAGTGTTAAGCAGGTGAAACCCCCAAACGACAAATTCACGAAGTGAAGAGAGCCGTAGATCTGAGGACCCTCGGGGTCTTTCCTGGCTATTGAATCTATGTCGTAGTCAGTCTGACGTTGACCACTTTGAGAGAAAGGGAGTGTTAAGTGGGTGAAACCCTCAAAAACCGAAGTCATGAAGTAACACAAACCATCGATATGAGGATGCTTTGGGATCCCTCCTGACCATCGGATCTAGAATGTGGTTAGCCCGATGATGACCACTCCAGGAGTAGAGAGGAATTTACACGATGGATTCCTTGAACGCCGAAGTTACGAAGTAACGGAGGCCGTAGATCTATGGATCTACGTGGACACATATCGACCGTGGGATATGAGGGGTGTTAGAAGGCTTCCAGTCTAGAGTGACGTGGAATGTTGACATCATCCAGGGTGACGTGGAGCCACATTCGACGTGCCACGTGTCACCTTGATTCGTGGTTCTCACAGACCGTATGTGCCCATTAGAACGTGACACATGTCACCCATTGATGGGGCCACATGTCATCTCTTCCTTGCCGCGTGTCACCTCAATGGCACATACTCACTTGGCCTAATAATGGGTGGAGTACTCGGGACCCACCTGTCCTTTCCTTTGCATTTAATGTGCCACCACACGTAAGGGTGGACCCTTCGAGAGTCCGGAGGTTTGGGGTATAGTATCTCAGGTAAGATGAAAGGGCCAAAGGTTGGAGATATGCGACAATATATCAATGTCCTTCGGGAGTTCAGGTTTTCGGGACTCCAGAGGATATGCGTGTAGAAAGAAAAAGGGGCGTTCAATGCTGAAGTGCTGAACACCGAATTCCTGTAACCCTGTACGTTAAACAAGGATGAAGTCTCATTGGTGGATTTAACGGTGGATGGATTTCCACCATATATGTAGGAGTGCTAGGAAGCTCAGGGAATTCAGGGAACCCTGGGATAGTACAAATGAGACGGACTCATGTGGACGCCATGTGGCCTTTGACCAATGACACTCACAAAACTTTGGAAGGGCATAACTCCCAATCCAGAGCTCGAATGTGAGCATGGTAATGGTGGTTGGAAAGCTCTTAACGAGCAGAAAGTGATGGAGATCTCGAGAAGAGGATTCAAGATGATTAAAAAAAGTTAAATTTTGATGCCCCATCCCTAAAAAGGGTACTTAGGTGTCAAATGTGTTACAATTGGAAAATATTGTTTAACTTTCATTCTAGAAGGATCAACCCCGACTGAGATTCCATAACATTGTTCCAGTAAAACCCGTCTTTCTGTTGACTTGGTTGAACCATTGAAAACATATTGTTTAGCTTCCATTATGTAAGGATCATTCACATATGAGATTTTATAACATATTTCCAATAAAACCCCTCTCTATTGTATCATAGACCACTTTTGAAATCAGATTTTACGAACACAAATTATTGTTTGATTTTCAAGTCCACTCTGAATCTTTACAGTCTGCATAGATTTTGTCTAAAATATTGCAGTATAAATATTTAACAAAACAATAAGAAATATTGAAATCAATCAATTGCAACTGTAGTAAGAGAATAAAGAAAACATTGAAATCTCCACTAAATTGTCAGTTAACCTTAACCTTTTTCTTCTTCTCTATTTGATCCCCTTTTTGTCTCTCTCCATGTGTCAGAATCTGTAAGCATGAGAGTCAGTGAATCAAACTCCACTTATAAAATGCTATATACACTTTTGTGTATAAAAATAAGTGTGTAAATGCATGAATAAGAGATGAGAATGATAATTCATTCAAGGAAAGTATTCATGATATCTAAGTAAATATTACCCATTTCAAAATGCCTGGTGATGCTGCTGACAAAGTTATTAATATTCATAGTGTAATCCATAGTGCAGGGTGGATGGTGTTCTTGCTGCTCTTGAGTGGATGAAGGGGAAATATGAGGAGGAATCCTTGCATGCAATGTCAAACTTCTCTTTAAATTTTCCATACAAGAACTATTATGCATCTTGTGAGTAGGATTGAAGCGTTCAAGAGAATTAGGTGGGCCTTCCAAGTTCAAGTAGTCTGCGGTGTTTCCACCCTTGAAATTGATATTATTGTTCAAGTTGTTACTTGACTTGTTGTTTCTTTTACTCACATTCATGTTAACATTGACATTCATATTGATATCCATATATGGTGCTGGAGTCATGGCAAATGGTGATGATAATGCATTCCCCACAAGTTGGAATGTTGCTGGTGGAGTTTTGGTGGTGTTTGTTGTAATCATCCTGGGCAATCCTAGTTTTGAATAGTGTTTGGGATGAAGAAGAGATGTTTATCATTGACCATTGCTATGAGAGAATTCAAATATGAGAGCCTATTGGGCCATTTTAATTATGCACTTTCAGGCCGATGATTGCACATCATCTCGTTCAAAGCCAAAACCTGGTGGGTGATAAGGGAATATAAACTATTGTTGTTGTTAAGAAACAAATGAGATTCATCCTTGGAATGAATGGTCGATCCTTGTTGTCTAGGACCTACAAATGTGGGTAATTCTCTCTGTCTCCAATTGAAGAGAGGAGGCAGAGGGGAAACAATAGGTTTATTATTTGGAGACCCATTTCTTGATCCGACAAATAACTGGGATAGATAAAAGTTGCATTGATAACCCAAAGACTCGAACATGTGACACATCCATGATACAAAATGTAGATCTTCAGGAATCTACAGAGACAACGTCAATGCTTGCATATTCAAAATCCACTAGAGAGCGACAATTAATTATGATGGTTTGACAACATGGACCAACCATAGAGAAAGTAGTGCAGAGATGAAAAGACATAATATGGGGTTAATTTATTACCTAATATACATAGTACACCCGTCAGTGACACATGGAGATATCATATATTTTTAAGATTTTATATTTTTAAATTAATTTTATTTTTATGAAAAATGAATTTCAAACCCCATAAAATTGTCAAATCAATTTCAAAAACCAATCAAAACTTTAAAAAATCTAATTTTAAAATTTTACAAAATATTTTTTAATTTTTTAAAACTTTCGTTTAAAATAAATATATGTACTGATAAATATAGGCAATTACAATATAACCTGCCTTTCAACAAGTATAAAAGAAGGTGATAGACAACAAAATTACACAATCTAAAGAAGGATAACGCTACTCATCTATGTCATGATGAGGTATTTGTTAAAGACAACATTGAAGGATTTCCCAACGATGAGAGCCAAAAATTGAAATGATCCAAAGTTTTATTCGATTTATCCAACTCAATCAAAGAAATTAATTTTTAAGCATGATTTTCATAAGAGTGATATTTGGATCAACATATTTAATACCATCTGCAAATGTCCATGAGCAACATACTTGCTACCATCCTAAAGGCAAGTGTTTTGTTTAGGAAGAATAACATGATGTTTTTTTTTTTGTAATTGAGTGTAGGAATCTATATTACTGAAAAGATTATGATACAAAAAGTGGGGATCCTAGTCCGCCTAGAAGGAAACCAGACCAAGGGATCCCTTGTTGCGCAAGTTGATGGTAACGAGGGATGGTCCTGGTCTGCCACCAAGGGAAACCAAACTAGACCTTCCATGTTCAGTTTGAGAAAAAACACATACATAAAAAGAGACTAAAACATCCTCCTAAACCAGAGCGTGAAGGTTATCTGAGCTAACCTGACAAATCCTAGCCTTACTGCCTATGGAATACCAAATCATTAATCCAGAACTATGAAGTGTTTCTGCACCTGGAGGTGCTCCTTCCCGCCATCCACCTGGCTCTTGTTATCTTCCTTCTAGGAGGTCGTGTGAGTCTTCTTGATTTGAGCTGGTGCATAGTGTCCATCAGCAGGCGTGATTTCCATGTGATGGACATAGCATAGGTAGAGGTGGAACTAGGTTTCCAACTGCTCCAGCTTTCATTTTTGGTCCTTCTCTACCTCTATTAACAGTTTGGTAATAGTTTCCAGATTGTTGATGTGACGAAAGATCTCTTCCAACATTGTCTTGTTTTCCCTGTTATCCTCCTGCCTGGATTCTTCCTTTTCTAAAATCACTTTCCCGGTCATCATCTTAGTTATCCAAGCCATATCCACCATTTTCTGGTAGAGGGATTCCCTGGGTTGTGTGGCCCTCGAATCAGTTACCCAGTCCGCTTCATGTACCAAAGCATCTCGTGCTTTACCTTTGTGCTTTTTCTTTAAATCCTTTTTCCACTGGGTGATGGTTGCATTCCCCTTCAGCGCAACCAGAGTTTGAAAGGTGCCCTCTGCATCTTTCGTTGTCTGTTCCATTCTTGTTAACCGCCGTGAACTGTTCGGGACTTCCTTCCTAGGGGGGTTCCTTTTCCTGTGCATTTTCTTTAGTCGCGCCATCCCTCTTTGCCTGCCGCAACTCCTGTTCTAGTTAGTCGGCCTGTGCCTCCCTTCATAGGTATTCTCCCTTTCCCTACCCTTGACTCTGTAATAATCCCTGTTGTTGCGCTCCTTCTGATTGCATCTATTTCTATTTTCCCTCTTCTTATTGACCTTTCCCCTCTGTGAGACAATCCTTTTAGTCTTGGTTTCCTCGTGGTGATGAGCGCTTCCATCAGTTTTCTTGTTAAGGCGCATATGATCATGATGTGTCCTCCTTTGTCCCCGTGCGATCACTTCCCTTGCTTGCTTGTGATCCGGTTGTGATACTCTTCATACATGTACTTGGCCTGGTGGATCGATCCTAGTTATCATCAACCCCTCATGCCTTACATCATTCGTTGCATGTAACTTGCTTCCTGTCTTTTCACTTGTTCTTTCCCCACACCTCTTACTGGCGTAATGGCCTTGCTTTTGGTCGTCTGCTTGCTGCTTATTGTGATCTCGCATGATAATTGGTGGCAAAGTGTTAGGCAATCCTATTCTTCTTGGGGACCACGTACCTTCCGAGAGGCCTTGCGATGTCCTCCTTGATGTGACCTTCCATGCTTAAACTACCTTCACGATATTTTTTTCCGCAAGGTGGTTGCAATCTGTTCTGACTTGCCTGCTCGGAATGATGATCCAGGTATTGTCTAGTTCCAAGCCTTCCTTTCCGACCCCTCGTTAGTGATCATGTCTGCTAGATCATTCGCTAACCTGCATAGCCAACGCAACTCCACTGTATTCAAAGTTCTCAGATGCTCCTAGATTTTCTGTAGGGAGTGAGCAAGGCGTCAATGGCGCTGAACCTTGCCCACTCTTGTGACATTTTGGAGTCTTTTTGTCATATTGATAACCAGGGTGGAGTCACCTTCGATGATGGTGTTTGTCATCCTTTCGCGACTTAGGATTTCAAGGCCAAGTTCCAAGTCTCCAAATTCCGCCACGTTGTTGGTTGAGTTTCCCATGCTCCCAACGTATAGTCAGATGATGTTTCCACCACTATCTCTAATCACTCCACCTGCCCCTGCCACTCTTGGATTTCCTTTTTGCGCCCTGTCAAAATTCAGTTTAAGGAACCCTGACGGAGGGGGAGTCTAGTTGTGGGCTCCTATCTGGAGTTGCGGGTTTCACCCTATAGGTATGTTGTTGCGCCATTCTTTTAGATGGAAAAAATCTAGGATACGGGAGTCTTGGTATGTGAGTTGCACTTTCTCCGTATTGCAGTTGCGGCTCTGCACCGTTTCTCTTATTTGAGAGACTATTGCCTCCTTTATCCTTTCTGTTGGTATGTTTTCATTCCTGAAGATGCGTCGGTTCCGTTCTTTCCATATTGCCCAGATGATCATCCCCGACGTTAGATTCCAACAAAGGTTCACCATTTCATTTTCGCTGTAACCCTCATTCCAGTTGTTAATGGTTGCGCTGATGTTCCCCCGAATCCTATTGGATTAACGGAAGATGCCTGCCGCCCAATCCCAAATCTCTGCTGTGTAACTACATTCTTTGAGGAGGTGGTTAGTTGTTTCCTCCTCAACTTGACAAAAATGGCAGCGAGAGGGACCTATGAAACCCCTTTTCATGAGGTTCTCCCAAGTTAGAATTCAATTATGTAGAACTAGCCATTTGAACATTTTGATTTTTGGCCATTGGGGGATTTTCCAAATCTTTTCCCATTGTTGCTCTGGATTTTCCTGGTCCTGGCCTACGATGTAATACCGTGCTTCTTTTAAGTTGAATTCACCCCCATTTTTCCTGCCCCACCTCAACTGGTCCTCTTCTTCTGAGACCCCAATTTTCCTTTTCCTGAGTTTGTTCTCCACCTCTTTTGTTATTGTTTCAATCCGAGCTCTATTTTGAGGATTAAGTTTGTCCCAGATCCTCCATCTGGCACTGCCATCCCTTTGCTTCCAGTAATGATGGATTTTTTTTTTATCTTTCCCAATCATTTCCTGTTGAAGCTCGTCCCTGTCCGGATTTTCCATTCTAGGTTCCTGTTGCCATGTGTCCTCCCAAAACCTTGTTGTTCTACCATTTTTGACTTCCAATAAGCTGTGTTTTTGGATCCAGTTCTTATTACGCCAGGCGAGATTCGAGATGGCTGATCCCTCCCTTGTGCCCGTGAATCGAATTCGCTCATGGTCGTTGATTTTCATTGAATTGTTGGATTAATGTTGAAGAAATATATCATGGATTTGGAGTGGTTGATTTCCGCCCCCGAGGCTTCCCCAAAGTCTTCTAAGATTCTCTTAAAAGCCTTTTCTTTCTTTACCATGGGTGTGCCATGGAGTAGGGTATCATCAACGAACTGTTGATGTGTGGAGGTTGGACATTTTTCAAAAGGTTTGATGCCTTTTATTTCACCAGCTATAGTTGCGCTTTTTATCCTTCTGCTTAGCCCTTCCATCATTAGAATGAACATGAAGGAGGACTACAGATCCCCTCGTCTTATGCCTCTAGATGGACATAAGGGTTTGGTTGGGGTTCCATTGATTAATGACGAGTAGCTTGTTGTTGAGACTAGAGTGACTATCCAGTTAATCCGGTGTTGTTCAAACCCAAAAGCTTCCAACGTCTTAGCCACATATTGCCAACTTATTTTGTCGTAAGCCTTTGCCAGATCAAGTTGGATTATGATCCCCCCTCTCCTTTGGATTTTCAGCGTGTGAATAATCTCATGGGCATGGATGATATTGTCCAGGATTTGTCTTCCTTCCACAAAACCTGCCTGTTCCTGTGAAATCAGTGTGGGAAGGAGTGGCTTCAGTCTATTGGCTGTGACTTTGGATATTATCTTGTAAACTACATTGCATAAAGCTATAGGCCTGTAGCGGTCTAGGGTCCTAGCTTCATTTTATTTCGGGATTAGAGTGATCATTGTGGCATTTAAATCTTTTAGGATGGATGTCGATCGCCTGGAGTCCTCCACCACCCCGTAAATATCATACTTAACCACTTCCCATCAAGATTTGAAGAATTCCACTGTGAAGCCATCTGGGCCTGGGGCTTTCCGTTGGGCATCTCCTGGACTGCTTGGTCAATTTATTCCTTTGTGATGGGTTTGCTTAGGCCAACATTTTGCTCCTCTGTGACCAACTTGGGGATGTGATGAATTATACTTTGTATGGCATCAGATTTGTCTTGGTTGGGTTCCTGGGCTATCCCCTAGAAGTGGTTGACCAGTGTATTCTCAATTTCCTGGTGGGATTCTCTTTTGATCCCTTCCTAATTCCTAATCTTCAATATTTTATTATGGGATCTTCTTGTAATAGTTTTTCTATGAAAAAACTTGGTATTCCTCTCCCCCTCCTTTAGCCACCTTATTCTGGACTTTTGGCGCCACAAAGTTTCTTCCTTCTAGCATCTTGCTTCCCTATCTTGGGTCATTTGGATCTCATATTTTTTCCAATCCTCTGTGTATCTCTCTTCGATGCATAGTTTCTGTAGCTTTCTCATTTTGTCCTTGATACTCTTTTTCCCTTGGTTTATGTTTCCAAAGACTTCCTTGTTCCACTCCTTGAGTTTTTGTTTGATGTACTTGAGTTTTTTGTAAAGTTTGAACATCCTTGTCCCTTGGTCTGGTAGTTCCTCCCACCACCATTGGTTGATGTTCTCCTTGAAGGTGGGATGGTCAACCCATAATTTCTCAAATCTAAGTGGTATGTTCTTCGGCGTTGTTTGAAAATTAGCTTCCAGTTGATCTGGCCAATGGTCTGATCCCTCCCAAGGGAGGATGTTGCAGTCCAAAGTGAGTCCCTGCAAAATGATTGATTTCGACACCAAGAATCTGTCTATCCTTATCGGTACTTGGTGGTGACCTATTCATTTGTTGTTCTAGGTGAACTGACCATTGCTGGTCCTGATGTCCACAAGCTCCATTGTGTCAATGAAAGCTGAGAAATCTTCCGCATCTCTATCCAGTCTCCCAGTGCCCCCTTTTTTCTCAGCGAGTGTAGTGATGATATTGAAATCCCCTGGCAGGATCCAATGGAGGTTGTGGGTATGATACTTTAGATTCTCTAGGTCTAGGAGAAATATCCTTTTTTCCTCCATCACATGGGGGCCATACACATTACTGCATAGAATTTTCGTCATGTTCCCTATAATTTGCATGTTCACAGAAAGTGTGTGTCTCGTGGATTTTGTTGCAAGTAGGTTCACCGATTGTGGGTTCCACAAGGTGAGGATACCTCCCACCATCTATTGTCTTTAGACAACCAACATCTTGTACTTACTCTAGTGTTTTTTACTGATTATTTCCATTCTGTCTAAAGTGCATTTTGTCTCTTGAATGAAACATAGGTTATGTTATCACTCCAAGAAACTCCTTAGGGTTGTAGACTAAGGATGCTTGGTAACTTAGAAATAATGTGTAAGTATGCTTGGAACAATGGGATTACTTCAATAAATAATGTGATAGACAACTCATCATACATTCAAATGAAACAATGCTTTCAGAAAACAATGATCAGATCAAGTAATTTCAAAGGAGGGATGAAGAACACTAATCTTGATTGCCAAATACAGTTGGGTGTAGGGCTTAATACAAGATAGAAAGAAGATCCTCCACTTCAAATTGTTGATTAAGGTTGGTTGTCATTGATGTCAACCCTTGAAGACCCGTAGCACAAAGTTTTGGGTAATGTACCCAATAGTGTTTGATGTAAATATGACTCATTATTGTTTTTTCATGGTTGATAAGAAGTAAATATGGATGAACTCCAAAGTGGTCCCCTTATGGTGAAAGCCCTCACGGGAAGATGCTTTGTGGAGTAAGAGAACCCATGCTTAATTGTGGAATAATGAGGTGAAGGAAAGTGAATTTGTCAGGTAAAATATCCTAGATGGATAGTTGTCATTTCATTTCCGGTGGTATGTGGAACGTCGCATAATTCCTCACGGTTAGAGAGTTATGGCCATGAGAAGTTGGAGACCCCGGGTTTGGGTAATGGACCCAAGATTGTTTGATGGGTAACAGTATGAGTTATGATATATTTTCAGATAATACTATTATATATGGATAGTACATG
>ML783730.1:60141-106746 GCA_009831015.1 Picea engelmannii
TGGTGTACTGTGCATGTGTGTGATTGTTTATTTATTACTGCTCATTATTGGATAATAATTCTACATTGATATAACATTTGAAGAAAAAGGATTATAATTACGTTATTACTGATTCACCCCCCCCTCTCAGTAATCCAACAAAAATCTATGAGCTTAATAAATAGATAACAGTCTTCATAAGCTAAGATGATCTGAAATGAAGTACAGGAAAGAAAACATGGATATTTCTGATATTGAAAACGAAAGGAGACTGCAATTTTATTATATCATAAGAGTCTATATAGTAGCACAAAAATGTATCCCAGTTTGAACCCCCTAGTGCTCCAAATGTCTTTGGCTTTATAGCCTTACAAGATGAAATCTAGATCCTTGAAAGATGGATCAGATTTACTAAAAATAGTCAAATCAAAACAGATACAACAAGTGTAGGATGAGATCCTATAAAAATGGATATAGAATGGAAAATCAAAACAAAATAGGAAAGGTCCTATTTAATGATCTCTAAAAATAGTAGATTGCTGATGAAGTGCAGTTTTAGCCTCCCAAGGCTGTTTGATTTGGTCCTCCATAGATAAAATTCGAATTGGGTGATGTGTCATTTGATCCCTATCATTTTCCCCTTGAAAATGACCAAATCTAGTCAAAAGATTCCCTTTTGACTTTCATCTCCAAGAATGGCCTTCAGATTTTGATTTGATAATTCATAACCAGTTTATTGAAGAATATTTCAAACCATTCAAACCCAAAAAATCCTGATCTGGGCAAAAATTCAGCTATTCTGGCCGTGACAGGCTTTCACCAGCTAATTTACCTGAAAATCCTCTCCTTAGCTGGTGAAAGGCGGAGCTTTCATCAGCTAACTAGTTATAATTCTTCCTTCTGTGCTGGTGAAAGTGCATATTTTTTCAAAATCAAATTTCTCAGTCATGGAGAGTCTGTTTTGCATGCTTAAATAGTCGATCGACATATACAAATCCCAAGCTTTCCAATGGTGCTTTCAAATCTTCATTTGGATCCCGGGAAGCTAGTCAAATATTCCTTACAATATTAGGCATCACTCTTTCAAAAATGCCAGTGCATTTTTGATCACTAACATCTGGCTCCAACTGGGATGGATACCTCCTTGTGAGGTCTCCAAGAACCTGGCAGACCTTGTGCCTTTAGAATTGGGCCATGGAGTCATTTAGCCTTTACAATTTATCATTGTCTCACCTTCCGTCTATGTGGTAATTTGGTCAAGTGAAGCTCCAGCCTGCTGAGTCAATAACTATTGTGTAGAACGAATTACTGCACCCAAGACTGCTGGTGTTGGCAAACCTTCAACAACTGATGATAAACCCATTGATCTAAAACCCTCTGCTTCATTGCTTTTAAAGGTACTGGTTTTTCTCATTTACAAATTGACATGCTGTAGAAATATCCGATTCATGAACTTGAGTTTCTACTTCATTACACATTCCTGCCTCTGTTACTTGTAGATGACCTACAATTCCCTGGAATTGTCTCCACAAATGGTCCTAAAGCTTGTGGATGTCAGTCTTTTGAGACTCAATTTGAGATAAATGACTTTCACTTTGTTCTTTTAAGGCACCAACATCTTCCTCCAAACAGACTCTGAGGACCGATGAAGCTTTGGCTCCCATGATTTTCGTCTCTGTTTGCAAATGATCAAACATTAACTTAGATTCTTGTGCTTAATCTCCCGTAGCTTATTTCAACTGGCTTTCCATACATAACTTTCTCCTCTATAGTGTCATTCTTTTCTCCATGCTTATCACCTCCTATTTCTGCATGTGATTTATCTGAGTTTTTACCACTTGAAGCATTACCAAAGTGCACAACCATTTCACTTTGCTCTTCCATACTTTTGCCAGTTGGAATATGTGGTAGAACCAGGCACCCAACCTTTATGAATCACTTGAAAATAAAAAAACATTAGCCTGTTGCAAATTCCCTTGTTTGCAGAAGCAAATGACCATGGAATTGAAAGTAGATGAATCTGGGGAAATACCTTGCTTGTCATTTCTGAATAGAGTTCATGAGCTTGATTGAACAGATTACAACTTACCAATTTCCGAAGAAGGTAATTGTAATTGGGAAAATCAAGCATCAATCCATGGTGAGTAGCATAGCTTAAGGTGCTCAAGGCCTCTGCAATCATACCATTTTTTTGCATATCTCCAAAACATTTCGCTCACGACTCCCTGTGCTGCAACAATCATCTTTTTGGTCAGCAACAACTCTACAAGATGAAGCCAATGCTCTCTGTGTTATTTGTCAACAACAACTCTACCCTATGAAGGCAATGTTCTCTGTGTGGGACTTGCAGATACTCTGTCTCCAATGTCACAGGCCTGAAAGCACTACATGATATCAGAATTTTGTAGCACAATCTTCTCTAGGAGCTCAATCAACTCATGTGGGAGATCAACAGTCATGAACGCTTTCACTATTGCAGAGACCTGATCTTGGATTCTTACTCTCTGGTAAAGCAGTCGATACAACCTGGTCAATGAGTTGCCTTCTGAATGGATTTTCAGGAGTGAGTACTTTTTCCCAGAGCTCGGGCTCCATCTGCTCAACGACATACCTGGCTTGGAGTTTGAACAGAGAATTTTTTTATTGGTAACATGAATAAGTTCATCGTCACATTGGCCCTGCCTATACGCAAAAATTTCCAGAGTTGGATCCCTTTCCTCATAGTATTTACCCACCACACGTGAATCATAGTAGGGATTTGTCGTAAGGAAGTGTTTATTTGTATCAATAATAATTTTACTCAGGGCATTGTGAACATGTATATCTTGACTTTCTTCACTTACAAGATGTTCTAAGAATTGCGTCAGCAGTCAAAGTCGATTCCTTTTCTCACACTCTTCAACAAGTGGTTCTACAGGAAAGAGGGAATGAACTGACAGAATAAGACCTTTAATGAAATCCTTTGGACAATCATCATCAAGTAGTCGGCCAACAACTAAAAGAGCATTGCTTGGATTGAATTTCTGGACATAGCCTTCAATGTATCGCAACATATTGTTTGAATACAAGTAGTGAGTAAGATCTGGTACAAAACCCAATCGATCGCAAACATTTATCAGGGGACGGGCATCTGGAAGTCTTGCTTCCATCAGAAAATTATTTGTCTTCTCTGCATCATAGAAGTTTGACTCTCTGGTGACACGCTCCACCTCTTTGATTTGACCAATTTTGGCTGCTGCTTCAATGTGTTTAAAGTGAATATCGGGATCCTCACTGGACCTCAAAGATGAACCTAAAAAAGAAATAGAGCCCTTCGTATGACTTGAACTGCTCAAAGAGTTTGATACATGAATCCACACCCAACTGATTAGAATATTCTTTCGCAGCCTGTACAATTATCTGGAGGTTTCCTCTTAGGTTAACAAGGAGCAGATCTGTCATGCACTCCAATGCCCACTCTCCAGAACACCTTTGGATCAATAAGGCAACTGTTCAAAGCATTAACAATTGAAAATGACAATTGCGGAAAACTACACAACGTTGCAATTTCTTTTAGTTGTGCAACAACATCTTTCTCCTTTTCCAATTGACTTATCCACATCTGCACAAGTTGGTGTATTTGTATATCTACCAAGTACTCCATCTCGGGATCTGCCCGCAACCACAGTAACGGAGATTCTAATCCTGTTCGTGAGTCTAAAGTTGTTGCAACTTCTCCATTATCATCTGACCCATCACCTTGCCATCTTTCTTTGGGCGTTGAATACGACGAGCAACAAGCTTTGAATGACATTGTATTTCTAGCAACTGACAGGTGTCTCCAGCCATTTTAATTACCACTGATTATGTGCCTAAAAATATGGGATATACACTCCATTATTTGCCAGCTCTTATACCTGGAAAACTGGAAATTGGGCTAATTAGCTACTTTCATCCCCCACATTTGTTGCGTTGTTGTTGTAAAATGGAACGACCTTCAATAATAGCTACAACTATTAAACTGGACATGTCATCTACTAAGACCGTATCAGATGCCTCCTTTGTGACCTCTTTAGTCTGAGGATCTTCCATGAATCTTTGATGCTATGCAGATAAGCCTTCCAAGGCTGTTTAATGACTCTTGAAGAAGATGGAACTCGAATTTTCCAAGTTTGGAAAAAACCTTAATTCAATACCCCCAAAATAGGTGCCAAATCAACTTGAAAACCTCCTCCACCTGCTTTGCACCAAAAAGTGGATCTTAGATTGGACATTATAATTCAATATCTATCTTTAGAAAGAGTTTTCAAGAGACTTGGCTGAGTAAAACTTCGATCTGAGCAAAAATACACTTCCGCTGCCTGTCTCAGCTTTCACCAGCTAATTCACTTTACAATCTGCTAGTTAGCTGGTGAAAGTTCTGCTTTTCACTAGCTAACTGGTTATAATTTTACCTTCTGCGCTGGTGAAAGTTCTGTCTTGGTCAAATAGCACAGAAATAAACATTTTATGTTGCCATGTATAATCTCAAGTATTCATGAGCTAGCCACAACCTGCAACTTGGAATCTCATGTGAAATATGGTGTGGGATGTGTACAATGATATCATGACATAGTATTTCAATCCAATGAAGATAGTCACAATGAACTGTTTCGTCCTCCTGAGCCTGTAGCCTGAAAACTTGAAACCTTCCTGTAGACTGTCTATTTATTCAACAACCAATAATTGAAAGGATCTAACTGCTCGTATGGGGAGCTTATTTTCTTGCCTACTCCTATATTAACCAAATCTCCAACTTGGTTAAGTAAAAGCATATTTCCACATCAATCATTCAAGCAACTTGATGACTGAAGGAACCTCATCTATGCTACTGATCAACATATAATCATAAAAACATAACAACAACCATAAATATTTCTTCAGCAAATCATACTCATCCCCAAAAACCGATGACATGATGAAATCTGAAATCTTTAGGGAATCTGAAAGATATGACTCCAGTAATACTACCACTGGATCTTTACAACTAGAATCACAATCATACTGATTCAAAGAAAATGTCTGATCATGTATATTCTTCCCTTTGCTGGAAAACAGATGACCTCCTTGATAGTTCTCTTGTTTTTCTAGCTGGAGATTAAATGATTTCTGCAAATTTTGTTTCTCATAATTCCTGACAATTCCATCCGTCTGCAAATCTGAAAGTTGTTGTAAGCTACTTTTATTAATTTCAGGTTCCATCTGACTAGATGACAACTGATTCATATGGTTTATAGCTAGAGAAATTAGATCTTTAGATATATAATAATCAGGAATAACTGTAGCAAGAGAACTTTCAACCTCTGGATTATTTACTTCTACTTCATGTTCATGTGAAAGCGTATCATCTTGAGGAGTGTTAGAAAATTGATGAAGATTGTGAGAAACAAGTTCTTCTTTATTTATATCTCCAGTTTCATCATGCAATTCATATTCCTCACAACAATTCTCAAATAAAACCTCATCTGAAAAATACCTTTTATAGTGTTCATTAAAGGCTCTGTGAAAATCCTTCTAGGATGAAATGCTAGCAGCAGGAAGGGATTGACACCATTTACGAGCATGTTCTTCTAAAGAAAATCTGAACAACTTGATTAAAACATCCTCGTGAACAAAACCATGTTCAAGCATGCATCTATGAAAATTGAATAAATGCTCACCCGGATGATCATCCTTGCTTCCTCTGAATCTGGGAAGATAGTCATCCCATTCAACTATAGTAGGCACTGGATGTGGAAAACCAGCTATGTCTGAAAAATCACAAAATGCATACCTTGCAGCTAGAATCTTTTCCATTTCATAACAGTGGAGTCGCCAACAGATTTCTGAATAATGGAATCATCACTGAATCTGCCCTTCATGGAGTCGCCAGATAGATGATGTACAACCTCATAGTGTCTACTCCTTGTCTATCATCAAGAACTAGATCTGATTTGTCGTTCTCCCAAGGAAGCTGAGCTTCAATCTCTGTTCCCCGGCAGCGACACCAATTTGTTATCACTCCAAGAAACTCCTTAGGGTTGTAGACTAAGGATGCTTGGTAACTTAAAAATAATGTGTAAGTATGCTTGGAACAATGGGATTACTTCAATAAATAACGTGATAGACAACTCATCATACATTCAAATGAAACAGTGCTTTCAGAAAACAATGATCAGATCAAGTATTTTCAAAGGAGGGATGAAGAACACTAATCTTGATTGCCAAATACAGTTGGGTGTAGGGCTTAATACAAGATAGAAAGAAGATCCTCCACTTCAAATCTATGAGCTTAATAAAGAGATAACAGTCTTCATAAGCTAAGATAAACTGAAATGAAGTACATAAAAGAAAACATGGATATTTCTGATATTGAAAACGAAAGGAGACTGCAATTTTATTATATCATAAGAGTCTATATAGTAGCACAAAAATGTATCCCAGTTTGAACCCCCTAGTGCTCCAAATGTCTTTGGCTTTATAGCCTTACAAGATGAAATCTAGATCCTTGAAAGATGGATCAGATTTACTAAAAATAGTCAAATCAAAACAGATACAACAAGTGTAGGATGAGATCCTATAAAAATGGATCTAGAATGGAAAATCAAAACAAAATAGGAAAGGTCCTATTTAATGATCTCTAAAAATAGTAGATTGTTGATGAAGTGCAGTTTTAGCCTCCCAAGGTTGTTTGATTTGGTCCTCCAAAGATAAAATTCGAATTGGGTGATGTGTCATTTGATCCCTATCATTTTCCCCTTGAAAATGACCAAATCTAGTCAAAAAATTCCCTTTTGACTTTCATCTCCAAGAATGGCCTTCAGATTTTGATTTGATAATTCATAACCAACTTATTGAAGAAGATTTCAAACCATTCAAACCCAAAAAATCCCGATCTAGGAAAAAATTCGGCTATTTTGGCCGTGACAGGCTTTCACTAGCTAATTTACCCGAAAATCCTCTCCTTAGCTGGTGAAAGGCGGAGCTTTCACCAACTAACTAGTTATAATTCTGCCTTCTGCGCTGGTGAAAGCACATATTTTTTCAAAATCAAATTTCTCAGTCATGGAGAGTCCGTTTTGCATGCTTAAATAGTCGATCGACATCTAAAAATCCTAAGATTTCCAATGGTGCTTTCAAATATACATTTGGAGCCCAAGAAGCTAGTCAAATATTCCTTACAAGATTAGGCATCACTCTTTCAAAAATGCCAGTGCATTTTTTATCGCTAATAGGTTAGGTTGTTCCTTACTCAGTCTATTTTTAAGGATTCGTTTCTTTCTTGGGATGCTTAGGCCTCTTATATTCCACATTATAATATTCATTTAAACATGTGGCGGGGAGTTGGGGAAGATATTTTTAATCTTACCTGAGTTTATCAACAGGGCTCCTAGTTCTTGTAGGGCTACACTATTTGATTTTTTGCCTTTCTTCCTCTGTGCCTACTTGGGTGAGTGTTGTGGTTGTCCATCAACTGTTTTGATTCCCAAGTGTCCTATCTTTCCATTCATGCACTTGATCCCTCTAGATTTTTCTTCCTCCCTTAGGAGGAAGAGATATTGAATGCGATCGAGTTGCTCCGCTGGCACATTGTTTACTCCCTTCCTTTTCCATTGCTCCAGTATGTTCGATAGATCTATTCCTTCCCTTTCCACAATGTCTCTGAGATATGGGTCTTCTGTTCCTACCTCGCTTGGTGTCATCTCTGAATCTTCGTCTGCTTCCTACATTGGGGTGTTGGCATCTTCGTTTCCTCCTTGCATAAGACTTGCGCTACCTCCCTATTCTCCCTTGTTGCTTGGAATTTCTATGTTCTCATGAGTTGCTTGTTGACTCGCTTCCTTAGCTTTCATATTTTCCTTTCCTCCTTCTTCCCCTTGGTTGGGCCTGCCTCTTCCTTCTGTTCTAATCCTATATTTCGGGTTGCTTCATGTTGGTTCCTTGCCTTGTCTTTTGTTTCCTCTGCTTTTGTGATTTGGCTTCATAGAACCGTCCTCATCCTGCTGTAGCTTGGTGTTTTCCGCTTCTTGTTTTTTATTGAGAGGGAATTATCTTAGTAGGTGGCCATGTTCATGACATATTTTGCATCGAAACGAGATCTACTCGTAGTCTATGCTTTGTATCCATTCTTCATCCCTAAAATCCAGGCTTATGGCTTCTGCGAGCGCCCCTGAAACATCCATCTCTATGCAGATCCTTGCATAGGATGTATATCTGCCTTTTAGAGTAGCTTTTGATGTCTTGACATATTTTTCGAGCTTGTTCCCTATGGCTTTGAAGGTGGATGACAACCAATAGTCTAGCGGTAAGGAGTAAAGCCTTAGCTAGACTGGGACATTTTTACAGGTTTCTTTCTCTAGGGAGAGTTTTTCCTTTCGTGGACGCATGTACAACCCCGTTGAGGCATGGAAATATGGCCCCCTCTCAAAGACTTTATCCCTATCCTCCAGGTTCATAAAGAATGATGTGAAGAATCCTTTCGAGCCCAGGTGGAGTTCCACTTCTCCACTTGGCTTCCAATGGTATTTTATCCAGTTGCACAATGTTTTTTCTGTGGGCCACAGGTCCATGAACTTGCAGATCAGTGCATGCGTCTTCATCTGATCCCTGAAGATTTGTGTTTGGGGGTCTTCCAATATAACCTTGGGTATCAGTTTTGTTTTAGGTTTACACGGGTTTCACCCATCTACCCCACTGGGGTTCGCCATTGATAGTGGACCGTTTTGGGATTCTATGGATTCTTCCCCCATGTGATCACCTTTTTCTTGGTTTCCCTCTTGATTCTTTTCCGATCCTGATCCCGAGGTTCCCGTCAGAGGTTCTTTGAAACCGCCGCCTCATGGGCCTTTCCCTCAGTCCACCACTACTTGCTTGTAGGAGGGGGTTCCATTCCCTCCCCCTTTGGTAACTATGATGGTCGCTGCAGATACCGCGACTGATAAACCCTAGATTGAATTTTTCTCCAAAGCCATCGCCTTGCGCACTTCTCCATAGCATGATGTTTCCATCCATAGTACTAGTGCATATTGGGGTTCAATGAGTAGAACTAATTTAATTGTCAATTGCATTAGTTTTTTTTACATCTCCTTATGACTCAAGTACTACAAAGTATAAAGTGCTATATTTTACATCTTTTTGAGACCCGAAATGCTCACCATCATTGCATGATCAATCGTCATCCATGACTCTTGCACCATAACCTCGCAACTCATGCTATACAATGTTGCGACCACAATTCAATTCCCTTCCCAAAACCAAATTAACTACTATTTGGTTATGTTTTGTTTCTACAAGAACAATGGGGGCAATTATGGACCAAGAGATTCTAACCATGAGTTGGTTGTGATTCAAACTACCAACTATAAAATAAAGTTACCCCAATACGTGGCTACTACAATAAACCAAATCTATGTTTTGCAAACTTGGTTGGTCACAAAAAAACTCTCAAGCTCCATCAAAACAGTTTAATGGAAATGAAGTACAATCCTAAGATAGTAAAAGGAGAAAAAAAGGTTCTTGGAGGAGGAGCCACATGTAGGCCGAAGGAGTTACACACTTATTAAGTAGTGAATCTAAATCACATTTTTGATAATTAAAAGAGAGGAGGTGCTTCAACGCTAGTAGTTTTATATCCATGAAAATTTTACTAATTTTATGCACTTAAAGCTTCATGCAAGTTACCAAATGGCCATTATCAATATCCCACCACTAACAGAGGCTAGTTATGTTGTTCACTGAAGGTTTATTTGAGCCATTGCGTGGTTGGGTAAAAGCCTTCAAACCTAAGACTCTGCAAAATGCCATTATCAAGACACGAAACATGGAGGATGCAATCCCGAAGACAAAAACTTTATCCAAGCCTTTGATTCCCCAGAAAAAGAACAAGATACAAAACCTTTTCAGAATGAGTGGACCAAAAAGGAGAATTTAGACGAGGGAACTCATAATGAGTTGGGAAGAAATAATCTTTGCTTCAGTTGCAAAGAGCCTTGGGAGTCGGGAAACAGGTGCATGGGGAAGGGAAAGGTACACTATATAGAGGTGCACTCAGACATTGACGAGGAAGAGGAGGAAGTTGCACAAGAGCATGGTAACGAGCAGGGAGGCTTGAGTGATGAGCAAGCTCATGAGGAGGCTAAGGGCGTGACTATCACCAATCTATTAGGAACCCCTAGATACTGCACTTTTATAGTGAGAGGGGTACTATGGGGACAAAGTGTCACACATTTGATTGATGGTGGAGCGAAACACAACTTCATCGATGCAACATTGGTGGCCAGGATCTGCATGGCTACAAAGGACTTCGAGGGGTTCAACGTGGTAGTGGAAAGTGGATTTAATATGACATGCAAGAAAAAGATTCAAATGTTGGCCGTGAATTTTGGAAATTATACCTTGATCGACATTTTTTATGTGGTTGATCTAGTGGACACCAATATAGTCTTGGGTGTGCAGTGGCTTCATTCCTTAGGGGAAATTACAATGAATTACAAGGTAATGGAGATGGAATTCAATATTGCAAATGACATGAAGGTTGTTCTAAGGGGCATGTGAAATGGTGGCCCTAAGATTGTGTCAACCAAAATTATGGAGGCCATCTTCAGATACATAGATGTAGTATGTGCAACCGAGCGCTTGATTACAACTCAGGAAAATGCAGAGGGCCAATAACATCATCATGCAAATATTCAGTTGTTGTTGAGTAAGCCTGACAAGGTTTTTGGATAGATACCCCTCGGGAGACCGCCTGATAGGGGATTTGAGCACACCATCGAGTTAGAGGAGGGATACATCAGACCTAGTTCTATTCCATTCCCTTCTTATGTAGTGTTGGTGAAGAAGAAGGATGGAACAATGTGGATGTGCATTGACTATAGAGCCTTGAATAAGAAGACGATCAAGAACATGTACCTTATCCCCAAGATCAATGATCTTATGGATGAGTTGCATGGAGTAGTGTATATTTTGAAGATTTATCTTCAATCAAGATATCACCAGATCATTGTTAGAGAGCAGGATATCCCAAAAATGACTTTTAGATACCATTATGGTAATTATGAGTTTCTGGTCATGGCATTTGGGGACCAACGCACCAACTACATTTCATTCATGTATGAACCACATCTTCAACATGCACCTGAGGAAGTTCTTGTTGGTATTCTTTGATGATATTTTGATATATAGCAAGACATGGGAGGAACACTTGGAACATCTGGATGAGATTCTGAGCATCATGGATGAACAGTCACTGTATGCCAAGGAGTCAAAGTGTGAGTTTGGAATGACATATATCCTACACTTGGGTCATATGGTCAGTGCCCAGGGTGTATAGGTACATAGGGAGAAGATCCATGACATATTAGATTGGCCACCGCCCAAAAACCTTACACATTTGTGTGGATTCTTTGGGATATGTAGCTAGTACTAGTGGTTTGTGAAAGGATTCTTACAGTTGGCTACACCACTCACAGATCTCATGAAGAAAGGAGAATTCAGGTGGACAGAGGAGGCCCATAAGACATTTGACAGGATGAAGTTAGTGATGAGAACTTGCCCAGTTTTAACACTTCCTTATTTCACTAAGCCCTTTGTGCTTGAGTGTGATGCATCAGGTGAGGACATAGGAGTAGTTATGACACAAACACACATCTGATAGCATATGAGAGCATGAAACTCATAGAGTCAGAGAGACTCTATTCCATCTATGACAAGGAAATGCTTGTCGTAATGCATGCCTTGGTGAAATTCAGACAATACTTTGTGGGTGGAAAATATGTGGTTAAGACTGACCAAATTTGTTTGAGACACTTCATGGGGTAGAAGGACTTAAAAGAGTGGAAACAGAAGTGGGTCAACAAATTGTAGGCATACGACTTTGACATTGAGTATGTGAAAGGGAAGAAAAATGTGGTTGTTGATGCTCTCTTCAAGAAACCTGAGATATGTTCACTTGTAGATATTTGAGCTGATTGGAAATCTCACCTCTTGGTAGAGTATTCCAAGAATATTTTTTTTTGCAAGTTGATGGATTACAACATACAGGATGATAGGTACAAAGTGGTGGATAACATCATCTACTACAAGGACCGCATATACTTCGTCCCAGAGTCTACACTGAAGGAGAATATTATGAGGGATATGCATGATGCACCTCCAGTAGGCCATCCTAGATACTTAAAAACTTACAGGAAGATCAAGGAGAGGTTCACTTGGAAAGGCCTCAAAGATGATGTATTGAAGCATGTGAAGGAGTGTATGATTTGTCAGCAAAACAAGTCAGAGCAAAATCATCCTGCGGGGTTGTTACAACCATTACCCATCTTGGAGCATGTAATGTCCCCTAGCCCAATTAAAGGACATTATGGTGCAGAATAAACATAATTTTTTTTTTTTATGCGAACTAAATTAATTCTTTTATTGTTAGTCAATTTCCTGTAGCTTACAACTACGAAATTAAAATAGATTTAGATACTGCACATAACCATAAAATAGATGCATCTAAAGCATACCAAATTAACATGAATGCAACTTAATAATTCATGTAACAACATATAAATCACTTCCAAATACACAGAGTTCATGCACAATAATTAAACACATAATTTACCACAACAACAAGATAAAACACTTATCTTTTCACAACAGTTGTGCAACCAACTGCTTAGGACGAGCATTCCATCCAAACATAGACTGATCGTTCCAAATATCAACATCCAGTCACCCTCAAGTTGACGCTAGAAATCCAAAAAGAGGGTAGTGTCTCACAATCCACTCATAGCTCATAAAACTCTCAACCCAACTGATATTCTCCTACAACTATCTCCATTTTCCCCCAACTCTCTTCTTCTTGACCTGTCCAACCCAAGGAATGCACCATTCATTTATCATGGATAACCAAGAGATGCACCATTTGTTTATTAGGATTAACCCAAGGAATGTGCCATTATTTTATCAGGGTCTCTCTGGCATAAGTGGCTAGGAATATCTCAATTGGGAACTCAAGGGAAACTTGATCTGGATTTTATGAGCATAACAAAATGAATAAACATATTCTTAGCACAAAATAACATAGATACAATAAAACCGGTTTTCTATTCAATAATGAAATAAGCTGAAACTGTAAAATGCAGTGGAAACAAGCTTGCTGGAATGGTGGCGACTTATCTCTGAGAAGAGATGTGACAATTGCGCTCATTTGCAAGAAGAACATTACAATGAGGCTCTAAAGGCCTTTTTACAATAAAAAAGAATGCCAAAAACACTATAAATCCAAAAACCTAACCCTAGGAGATGAAGCGCCAAAAGTCATGTGGGCCCCGTTTGGGTAAGTTAGTACATCAACTTCCCGGGGTCGTAACTTTTGCACACGATCTCCGTTTTAGGTGTGTGATAGCCCGTTGGAAAGGTATCATAGAGGGGATTCATTTTTGGGGCTCAATAATGACTTTGGATATCATTGAGGAGCTTGATCCCGAAAAACCTTCATTTAGGCCCTCAAAATGGCCCCGAAAGTTAAAACTGCTAAAAATAGTAAATTGCCAAAATTGTCATAAAACTATCTTGAGCCAGTTGGAAAAGGTGGGTGGCCACCGATATCCATCTGGATCAATCCTCCCTCCTTAGGAAGCAATGGTATCCATTGCATTGAGGTCCCCCATTAGATGAGGAAATTTCTGCTGAATTTGGCCCTGGGTGAGCCACTTGCCTTGGTGCATGAGCTGCCCTGCTTTGACGACTCGATAAAGTTGAATCCTTTGTTGTCGAGTGCCCTTGATCTGTGTGTCCACAATCTGATCATTGGATTCATTTTGTATGCAGTCGGGGTTGAGCTCTATTGGTGTCAACTTTTCTGCTACTTTTGAGGTGTCCAATAATGGTGGGAAATAAGGGCGAAGAAGATCCACGTTGAACACTGGGTGTAGGCCAAGGAAAGGAGGAATGTTGAGCTCAAAAGAATTATCCCCCATGGCCTTGGTGATAGTGTATGGCCCATAACGGAGTGGGAAAATATTCCAATGGGGTCCTGTAAGGCATTCTTTCTGCAAGTGCAACCAAACTTTGTCGCCCACCTAGAACTTATGTGGCACCCGATGTTGATCATGGCACTGTTTGTACTTGTCATTGGACTTCTGTAGGATATCCTAAACTTGTTGGCGGATGTGTTGGATCTGCTCAATGAACTAGGTGGCTTTGTCAACTTTAGTTGGAGCAGGAGATGAGTTGGTTGAGGTGACTGCAAGGGGAAGTGCAACATCTATGGGACCCAATGGTTGGAATCCCAACCCCACCTGAAAGGGGCTGTGGCCAGTTGAGCTATGTAGGGATCGATTGTAGCTATGCTGGACATAGGGAAGGCTCTCATCCCATGTGCGAGGGTGCTTTGAATTATACATGTGAAAGATATGCACAATCATTTGATTTACAACCTCGGTTTGGCCATCTGTCTGGGGGTGGAAGGCCGTGGATTTGGTGAGCTTGGTGTCCAACAATGACTAGAGGCTCGACCAAAATGTGATGAGAAATATACTATCCCGATCTGAGACAATGGTTTGTGGGATTCCAAAATGTACCCAGACTCATTCAAAGAAGATCTTGGCAGTGGCCTCTGTTGTGATGCTCTTCTTGTAGGCAACCAGAATCGCCATCTTAGAAAAGCGATCAACAACCACAAAAACACAGTCATTTCCCCGCTTGGTGGATAGGAGGCCCGACATGTAATCCATTGAGATGGATTCCCATGCCTTGTCAGGAGTAGGAAGAGGGGTGTACAGGCCCTGTTTCTTAGTGTTCAGTTTGGCAATAGCATAGGCAATGCATGACTTGATATACTTGCTGACCTCCTGTTGAAGTTTCGGCCAGTAGAAATGTTTCTGTAGCATCGCCACTGTCTTTTTCGATGCCGAAGTGTCCTACCACCTGACTGTAGTGGGCTTCGCAGATCAACTTCACTCGCTCACTTGATGGAACACAGATATGGCCCAGACGACACAACAACCCATCCTGAAGATGGAAATTATCGACAACTGCGTTCGCACCCAAAATTTGGTAGGTGGTGGTGAAGTCAGGGTCCGTCTCATAGAGTTGGGGCCATCCAGATATCTCATGGCCGCAAGAGTCTAGCACCGTGGTGAGTGCTGCGACTGGCGGTCTGCTGAGGCAATCAACGACACGATTGGTGCTTCCTATTTTATACTTGATGTTGAGGTGGAATTGCTGCAAGTATGTGGACCACTTTTGATGGCGGTCATTCTGCAATTTTCCTTGTGTCTGCATGAATTGCAGTGGCTTATGATCAGTGTGGATGACTGTCTCCTTCCCAAGAATGTAATGTCTCCACTGGCGACGGACTTGCACAATGGAGTACATTTTTTTGTCATAAGTAGGGTACTTACGGACAGTATCTGACAGTGTCTCACTATGATAGGCCACAGGGTGGCCGTGCTGAGTGAGAACGATGCCCACAACATAGTCTGAAGCATCTATCTCGATCTCAAAGGGATGTTGCAGGTCTAGTAGTGAAAGTACTGGGGCTGAGCACAAGCACTACTTTAGATCATCGAACGCTTGTTGTTGGGACTATCCCCACGCAAATTTTTCCTTACCACCACCCCTGTTTATTTGGCTAAGGGCCCATACAATATGGGAGAATCCCAACACGAACCTGCGATAGAAATTGGCAAGGCCCAAGAAGCTCCGGAGCTCAGTGAGTGTTGTTGGGGCTAGCCAGTCACGGATGACTTGGATCTTGGCTGGATCCACATGTACACCATGTTGATCAATGATGTAGCCCAGGTAATGGACCCTGTCCATGCCGAAGGATCATTTTCCAAGTTGGCATATAGCTTGTGCTATCGCAGGGTGTGCATAACCTATTGAATATGCTGCAAGTGTTTGGCCCAAGTCTTGCTGTAAATTAGAATGTCATACAAATACACCACTACAAAAGTATTGGTGAATGGTCGCAAGATATCGTCCATCATCCGCATGAAAGTGGCTGGAGCATTTGTCAAACCAAAGGGCATGACCAACCATTCAAAAAGGCCTTCCTTTGACTTGAAGGTGGTCTTCCATACATCTGTATGTTCTATCGGGACCTGGTGGTAGCCAGACTTTAGATCAATCTTACTGAAGTATTTGGCCCCCATGAGTTTATCAAGGAGGTCATCGATTCAGGGAATCGTGTATCGATTTCTGACTGTGATTTTATTCAGAGCTCGGTAATCAATACAGAGTCGCCAAGTTCCATCTTTCTTCTGTACCAACACGATTGGGCTCCCACAAAGTGAGGAGTTGGGGCGAATGTGCCCCTTGTGGAGCAGTTCTTGGATCTGTCGCTTGATCCTCTAACAAAGAGCGACGATAGACTGGCCCATTGGGAAGCGGTGCACCGGAGGTTAGATCGTTGGGGTGCTTGACCTGGCAGTGCAGAGGTACCCCTATAGGTGAGGAGAAGATATCTGAGTATTCTTCCACGACCTTATCTACTTGCTTCTGCTGTGTGCAGAGGTTGGCCGCAGAGACCCTGGATGTGGCTGTGATCTTTCGCTTATTCTGAGAGAGAATCACGAAGAAGACAAACTTCCCCATCTAAGAGATGACCTTCCTGCATTGCTTAGCAGAGATCAAGGAAATAGCACTAGGTGGGACTGCCTCGAGTATCCTGTACAATTTCCTATTCAAAGTAATAATAACACTACGAGGCCTAGACTCATATACAACATGACGTTTCCATAAATAAGGTTGGCCCAAAATAACATCACAAACTTCGAGAGGAGCAACATCACACAATACCTCATCTTTGAAGGGCTTGATGCCATACGACAGTCGACACAGTTGGTTGACGCGGAGATCGCTTCTTTGGTGGAGCCATCCAATGGTGTAGGGTTGTGGGTGCGACGTTATTGGCAGGGCCAGCTGCTTGACGACCTCTACTGAGATGAGGTTCTTCTGGCTACCACTATCAACAATGAAGTGCAATGGGGTGCCTTTTACCCATATCTGTGAATGGAAGAGGCGCTCTCCTTCTTCTAGCTTGTCTGGTTCACCAAGCTGGAGCTTGGTGGTAGCAACGGTGGCACTGGGTTCCATGTAAATGATCCATCTTCCCCTTTCTGGTTCTGGCTCAGAGTCAGAATCCACATCTGATTCTGAGGATTTCACTTTGGCCACTAACGAATGTTTCGAGCGATAGTCGAAAGTGTTATGCGAAGGGCTCTTATGGAAGTCACACCACTTCCCAGTATCTTTCTTTGTCTTTCCGGTGTCCTTCTTTGCTTGTGGCTTGGACTGGTAGTCCTGATACTGTCCATCTTTGCTCTGTCCTTTGTTATGTGGGTTAGGGCCTCCCTTTCATGGCTTTTTTTGTGAGGGGTTCCCAGGCTCAAATTGCCTTGTCTTTTGTTTGAGCTTCTGCTCGATTTTGACGACATATTGGTAGGCCACGCCCAAGGATGAGATGTCCTGAAATTCCATTTTGGTCTGGATGTATCTATGCAGAGCACCATGATACTTGAGCACCAAATGTCGCTCCGAATCTTTGATACCCAGCTTGGTGTGCAAGGTATGGAAGATATTTGTGAAATCTGGCACTGCTTGGTCTCTTTCTTGCCACAGTGTGGTCCACTTGGTATACAGGTCGTCGTAACTTTCGACAGGGTAGTATTATTCCTTAATAACATCCCTGAAGGATTCCCAGGTGGTCATGACTAAAAATAATGAGGTTTCCTCTATTTCCTATTGCTCACAGAAGGTTTCCCACCAATCTTTGACATGGGGAATGACTTTGAGGAGCGCAAAAGTAATCTTTTTTCTATTCGAGAAGTTATGGACATAAAAATACCCTTCTAGCAGATTCAACCACTTGTCTACAACATCTTCATCTATGTGACCTTCAAATATAGGAATATCGAAGTTTATTTTTACCTTGAAGGGGGTGGCGTCTCCGTTCAAAGAAGATGCATCGCCTGTTGGTAGCCACCGAAGGATTTGTGCGAAACTATCCATCATCTCATTCCTCTGTTGCGTGAGGGCTTCCTCAATCAATAGTTTGAAAGGATCTCTTGTCCCATCATCTTTCTTTTCTTCTGCCATGAGAGGTTGATTGGGTGTGCGAGAGCTTTTGTCCTCAAGAGAAACAAGCTCAAGACCCAACTCTTTGTACTCTGACCTCGTTGGGGACATGCATTAAGACGACAAGGAGCAGACCGCTCTGATACCAATGACCCGGATTTTATGAGCAGAACGAAATGAATACAGATTATTAACAGATTCTTAGCACAAAATAACAGAGATACAGTAAAACTGGTTTTCTATTCAATAATGAAATAAGCTGAAACTGTAAAATGCAGCGGAAACAAGCTCGCTGGAATGGTGGTGACTTATCTTTGAGAAGAGATGTGATGGTTGCACTCATTCGCAAGAAGAACATTACAATGAGGCTCTAAAGGTCTTTTTACAATAAACAAGAATTCCAAAAACCCTAGACATCCAAAAACCTAACCCTAGGAGATGAAGCGCCAAAAGTCATGTGGGCCTCGTTTGGGTAAGTTAGTACATCAACTTCCCGGGGTCGTAACTTTTGCATACGATCTCCGTTTTAGGCGTGTGATAGCCCATTGGAAAGGTATCGTCAAGGGAATTCATTTTTGGGGATCAATCATTTCTTTGAATATCATTAAGGATCTTTATCTCTAAAAACCTTCATTTAGGCCCTCAAAATGGCCCCAAAAGTTAAAACTGCTAAAAATAGTAAATTGAAAAAATTGTCAGAAATTTGTCTTGAGCCAGTTGGAAAAGGTGGGTGGCCACCGATATCCATTTGGATCAAAACTAATTCTAGGAAAACTATCAGCAAACCAACATCAAACACTTGTTGTTTTAGTGAAACTCACACATGAGTTCACTCTTCAGGACATACAACTCGAATATTCATTTTTCCAACTCCAATTCGCTCCAATTAGACTCCAACTTGCTCTAGAATTCACCCTCCATGGATGCATCAACTTCAATATCTTTTTCTTGCTCTCTCCTTTCTTATCATGCACCACATTGAATGTCTAAAAACTTCTTGTCCCAATCCATACAAATTTACTCCCTTTGTCTTGCATTTCTTGACTCACACTCTTCCCCAAGATGATTGTACTCAACCCCCATGTGCCCAATAACTTTGGGATGTGACCACTCACACCCACCCTCTTACATGTATTCAATGACTGGCTTTGGGAACACTCAATCAGAAGTGGGAAGGTTCATATACAATTATAAAATTTAGGGAAAATGGGTTGAATTAATATACATATGTAATTCCCCCCTTGAATCCCTCTTGGCCATTATGCTAGACAATCCCCCCGCTTGTGGATTAATTCATCCCCCATCTCTTGTCCATATCTCCTTAATAATTGGCATCACATTTTATTATTAAAACATTGAAATAAAATTTGCATATTACATCACTTTGGTAGTAGACACACATTATATCTACATAAGCATTAATTAAAATAGGGATTATAGTGGGGATGTTACATTCCCCCTCCCCTACAATTGTGCTCCATCCTCGGTTCACTCTATGCCGACACATAGACACACACACACACACACACACACATATATGTATGCAAATTTACATCACAATACTTAGAAATAAAATTATGCAATTTAACAACTCGAGCAACAACTCCAACCAAAATCTCATGTTCCTTTCAACTCGCCAACCCAAGGAATGCACCAATTGTTTATTAGGGATAAACCAAGGGATTTTGATTCAGGTAGATATCAGCGTCCTTTTCCAACTGGTTCAAAACAGTTTTCTGGCAATTTTGGTAATTTACTATTTTTAGCAGTTTTTAACTTCCTCGACCATTTTGAGGGCCTAAACGAAGGTTTGTTGGGATAGAGTTTCTCAATGATATCCAAAGGCCCTGATTGACCCCCCTAAATGAATCACCTCAATGATACCTTTCCAACGAGCTATCGTGCGCCCCAAATGAAGATCGTATGCCAAAGTTACGCCCCCAGAAAGTTGATACACAAAACTACCCAAAACGGGGTCGACAAAACTGTTGGCTTTTAATCTTCTGGGGTTAGAGTTTTGGATTTACTTTATGATAAAAAGGCCTTTGGAGCCATCTCTTCTTAGAGATAAGCTACCACCATTCTAACAAGTCTTTCACTCTGTATTTTTATAGTCTTTGTGCATTTTCGCTCATTAATAGAAAATTGTGTATTACTGTATCTCTGTGTTTATGGTTGCATCTCTGATACATTTCTGTTATATTATTAGATATACGAGATATCTCTGTAAATTTATTTATTATATCTCCGCTCTCATTTCGTGTCGAAAATAATATGGATCAGTGGTATCAAAGCAGGTTTCTCTTGATCATTTTTTTTCAGTGCATGTCCCCGACGAGGTTCGAGTATAGAAAGTTGGGTCTCGAGCTTGTCTCTCTTGAAGACAATCGTTCTCGCACGCCCAAGAAACCCTCCATGGTAGAAGAAAATAAAAACTACGGAGCAGACAATTATATCAATATGTTGCTTGAGCAAGCTCTCACACGACAAAGGGACGAAATGATGGATAATTGTTTCCACATCCTTCAATGCTTGCCGATAGCAACATGCGCATCTTCATCAAACAACCACTTTGGAAGCACCTCTCCTTTCAAGGTACATGTTAATTTTGATATTCCTCTATTTGAAGGTCAGATAGATGCGGATGCCCTAGACAGATGGTTAAATATGTTAGAAGGTTATTTCTCTGTTCATAATTTTTTCGACAGGGAAAAGATCACCTTCACACTCCTTAAAGCTCTCCCCCATGTCAAACATTGGTGGGAAAATTATTGGGAGAAAAGTTCCACAGAGGAGTCTAGAATATATGGGGCCGAGCCCACTTGGGATTTTTTTGTGGATGCGGTAAAGGAACAATATTACCCTGTTGGAAACTATGAGGACCAGTACATGAGATGGACCACACTGCGGCAAGAGAGCGGCCAAGTAGTTCCGGAGTTCACCAATACCTTCCATACCTTGCGCACCAAGTTGCGTATCAAAGACTCCAAACGATATTTGGTTCTGAACTACCATGGGACTCTACACAGATACATCCAAAATGAAACAGATTTTCTAGACATCTCATCACTCGGTACTACTTATCAATATGCTGTTAAAATCGAGCAGAAATTTAAGCACTAGAACAAACAGGAGTTTGGGTCTGCAAATCTGCAACAACCAAAGTATAATAAAGACGTCCCTAACAAACAGTCTCCCAAAAACCAGTCCAAGCCATAAGAAAAGAAGGGTCACGAGAAGACAAAGAAGGACACCAGAAAATGGTGCAATTTCCACAAAATCCGTTGGCACAACACCGAGGAATGTCACTCAAAACAGTCATTGGTGGCCAAGATCAAAGACAAGGAGCCGAAACCTGATTCAGAATCTGATTCTGAAAATACTGGTAAAAGACAAATCATCGATGTAGAACCCACTGTTATTGTCACGACCACAACAATTCAACCAGAAGAACCAACAGATCCTGAAGAGGGGGAGCACCTTTTTCATTCACAGATGTGGGTGAAGGGCACCCCGTTGCATTTTATTGTTGAAAGCGGAAGCCAAAAGAACCTCATCTCAACATAGGTCATCAAACAATTGGGATTGTAGACAACACCACACCCACAACCACCCAACATCGGGTGGCTTCACTAGGGATGAGATCTTCGTGTCAGCCAATAGTGTTGATTTCCATACGACATCCAGCCCTTCAAGGATGAGGTATTATGTGATGTTTCCCCACTGGACGTCCATGATGTTCTCTTGCACCAACCATATATGTGGAAGCGCCATGTTGTTTATGAGTCTCAACCTCGCAGTGTCATTGTTTCTCTAGGGGGTCATCTCTACAGAATACCAGAGGTAGTTCCGACTACTGTTCCACAAGGTAGCATCTCATACGACAAAATTCATCTTCTTCACAATCTATTCAAAAGGTGAGAAGAAAGATACTGCAACCACTACAGCCTCAGCCCAAGCACCTTCTATCCAACAAAAGCAGGTCGACAAGATTGCAACAAAGTGTAAATATTCCTTTTACACACATGCATCTCATGTAGCTAGACTGGTTAAAAAGGTCCAACCCTTCCAGCCACATGTTCATGACAACCTTCAACAAGCTAAGCAACACAACTTCTCCAACAAGACAAGCAACTCATCAAGATGCAGATTCAACAAATGCTTTTTTCTCTCCCCTCGGCACTCAACACAATGGAGACCATTGCTTCCTAAGGATGGAGGATTGATCCAGGTGGATACCGGTGTCCACCCACCTTTTCCAACCCCCTCAAAACAATTTTCTGGCAATTTTGGTAATTTACTATTTTTAGCAATTTTTAACTTCCAGGGCCATTTTGAGGGCCTAAATGAAGGTTTTTTGGGATCAAGCTTCTCAATGTTAGCCAAAGGCTCTAATTTAACCACCTAAATGAATCTCCTCGACGATACCTTTCCACCGAGCTACCGTGCACCCCAAACAGAGACTGTATGCCAAAGTTACACCCCCGGGAAGTTCATACACCAAACTACCCAAAACGAGGCCCACAAAACTGTTGGCTTTTCATCTTTCAGGATTAGGGTTTTGGATTTCCTTTATGATAAAAATGCCTTTGGAGCCTCATTGTAAGATCATCATCTTCTGAATGCGAGTAGTGGACACATCTCTTCTCAGAGATAAGCTGCCACCATTCTAGCGAGTCTTTCACTCTGTATTTTTACAGTCTTTGTACATTTTCGCTCATTAATAAAAAATTGTGTATTACCATGTCTCTATGTTTATGGTTGCATCTCTGATACATTTCTGTTATATTATTGGATATCCGAGATATCTCTATACATTGCTTTATTATATCTCCGCTCTCATTTCGTGCCGAAAATAATCTGGATCAGATCTGCCATTTGTTTATCAGGGATAATCCAAGGGATGTACCATCTGTTTATCAAGGCTAACCCAAGGAATGAACCATTTTCTTATCAAGGTCCCTAATGCAGTTGGCTAGGACTTAGAGATGTGGTTCCATAATTTTAGCTCCTCAAAATTGAGTCTTGCATTATGTTTTCTTCAAAACTGTCAAAATTTTGCAGGTATTCTGCCCACATGTTTTCTTCATGCTCCCATGTAGCATCTTCAGGATCATAGCAGGTCCATTGAACCTTTACCATCCCTATGGATTTGTTCCTGGGCACTTTGACTTTCCGTTCCAGGATGCGTATTGGTTCCACCTAGAAATCCCCTTCGAGCTCCACCTGGATCACATTCCAATCCATTATGTGGTTAGGATAAGACACATATTTCTTTAACAATGACACATGAAATACATTATGCACTCTCATGGATACATGAAAAGATAACATGTATGCAACTAACCCTATCTTTTCTAATATTTCAAAAGGCCCACAATATCTTGCTGCCAACTTCGGGCAACTTCCCAATCTTAGCGAACTTTTCTTTTCCTTCACTTTCAAAAACACATGTTCTCGCACTTTAAAATCTCTAAACACTTTGTTCTTTTCTGCATAACTTTTCTACCTATCCTAGGAAGCCTTTAAATTCTGCTTTATTTTTGCCATTTGATTTTCCATTTCCTTTAACAATTATGGCCCAACAACTACTCCGTCTGTTGGATTATCCCAACTCACTGACGTGTTACATTTTCTGCCATACAATGCTTCAAACAAACTCATCTTCAATGAGACCTGATACCCATTATTGTAGGAAAATTCAACTAAATGAATATAATCTTCCCACTTTGATGGTTGATCCATCACATACATTCTAAGCATGTCGTCAATTATCCTGTTAGTCCTTTCTGTTCGCCCATCTGACTCTCGATGATATGTTGTACTAAGATTTAAATTTGTTCCAAATCCCTTGAACAAACCTTTCCAAAAATTAGATGTGAACTTTGGATCTTTGTATGAAACTATTTATTTAGGTACCCCATGTAGTCTAACAACTTCTTTCATGTAGATATCTGCATTATTTGTTGCCTTGTGTGTAGTCTTTACTAGAATAAAATGTGTTTCCTTAGTCAATTTTTCCACTACCACCATGATGGAATCATGTTGCTTCATTGGTTTGGGTAGCTTAGTAATAAAATCAACCATGACAACTTCTCACTTCCATTCCAGAATGAGAAATGGTTGTAGAAAACCTACTGGGTGTCTATGTTCTATCTTTACTTTTTGGCATTCTAGACATATGGCTATGTAATTAGCCACTTCTTTCTTCATTCCTGGCCAAAAATATTGGTTTTTTACTACTGTAATTGTTTTCTGATATCTTGGGTGCCCAACATATGGCACATTATGCATCTCCTTCAACACTGCATTTTTTAGCTCACTGGAATTGGGTACATATACTTTTCCCTTGTACATGAGAATTCCATCCTCTTTCAACTCATAATAATTAAATTTTTGTAGAAAATTACCTTGTTGTAATGCTTCTTTTATTTTCACATAGTGTTGATCTGAATTTGTTGTTGCAATAATTTTGTCTTTCGGATATGTCTTGTACATGCTGATGGTTGCAATAAACACTTCATGAGCTCTCCTACTGAGTGCATCAACCACTTGATTTTCCTTGCCTTTTATGTGCTTAATTTCGAAGTCATATTTACTTAGAAATTCCATCCATCTAGTTTGCTTGGAATTTAGTGTTGGCTATCTAAACACATGCTTCATACCACAATGGTATGTCCTTAACACAAATTTCTTACCCATAGGGTCATGTCTCCACATTTTCAATGCATGTACAATCATTGCTAACTCCAAGTAATCTGTAGCATAATTCCTCTCATGCTCTTTTAATTTTTTGGAATCATAGCATACCACATGGTCCCTTTGACTGAGAACTCCACCGAGTCCTTCCTTGTATGAATCGGTGCACATAACAAAATCTTCGTTTGGATCTGCAATATTCACGATTGGTGCATTTGTCAAAATTTCCTTCAACTGTTGAAAAATATCTTCTCACTTGGAATTCCATTCAAATTTCACTCCCTTCTTTTGCAAGGAAGTGATTGAACTTGCAATCTTTGAGAACCCTTTTATGAATCTTCGATAATAACTGGAAAGACCCATGAATGATCTGAACTCTCTCACATTATTTGGCGCTAGGTCTCCTCTAATGGCCTCTATCTTCTCAAGATCAACTTCTATCCCCGTTGTTGATATGATATGCCCCAAGTAGTGAATCTTCTTTTGATAAAAGAGGCACTTATTTATCTTCGCATACAATCTATGCTCTCTTAAAACTTGCAACACCATTCTTAAATGTTTCTCATGTTCCTCTTTTTATTTAGAGTAGACAAGGATATCATCTAGGAACACAATTACAAACTTGTCCAAGTACTCCTTGAACACCCCATTCATCAAACACATAAAGATTACTGGGGCATTTGATAGTCAAAATGACACTACCATGAATTCATAATGCCCATATATTGTTCTGAATGCTATCTTGTTGATGTCTTCTTCCTTTATCTTTACTTGATGATAGCTTGATCTCAAGTCAATCTTCGAAAAGATTTTTGCACCTTTCAGTTGGTCAAACAAATTATCAATTCTTGGTAAATGATACTTGTTCTTTATGGTAACCTTATTAAGTTGCTTTAAATCAATACACAACCTTAAGGTTCCATCCTTCTTCTTCACAAAAAGAACCGGGGCTCCTCAAGGCGACACACTTGGGCGTATATACCCCTTCTTCACAAGTTCTTCAAGATGAATTTGCAACTCTTTTAGCTCTTGTGTGTTGATTCTGTAAGGTGTCTTAGACATTGGGGCAACTCCTGACACCAAATAAATAGAGAAATCAATGTCTCTCTTTGGTGGAAATCTTGGAATTTCTCTAAAAACATCTTCAAAATATCTCAAGACCGGATGGTCTTCAATGTTTGCCACTTTATCTTTGGCTGCCTCCTCCATATGGGATGCAAACAAATGACATCCCTTCCTAAATATCTTCTTCAACTGCTTTGAAATCTCTCTAATAGCTACAACTCTTGGAATGCCTTAAATCTTTCCTTGTTGCCCTTCCTCATCAAGACATTTAATTGTCTTGTTGTAACAGTCTATGACAACATGATGTTTTTCCAACCAATCCAGGCCAATTAGACAATCATATGAACCCAATGGTATGATGTTTACATATACCTTCGTGTTGATTCCATTCATGTCTATTTGACATTCTTTAACCAACTAATTGATCTTTCCCTTAGCCCCCGTGGCTAACTGAACTAACCAAGATTTCTTATGCTTACTTCTTTGCAAGTGAAATATTTCAAGAATGTTAGCATTTATGTAACTATGGATAGCTCCATAATCAATCAAAATTACTATGGGATGGTTATCAATATTACCTTCCACTTCAATCATGGGGGATTGATACTCTGCTTTCTTGTTGTCCAAGGATGCATAAATCCTTGTCATGCTTCCTCCCATGTCTTTCATTGTTTCAACCTACTGAATGTTGTGGAAAATCCTCATTCTTTCTCCTTTGTGAGGAGAGTCCCTATATAAGTTATTTCCCTCACATCCCCAACATTGAATAGGATGCTGCCTTGGCCTTTTTCCAAATGAATCTGCATTCTTTTGTTCATTTTGGGCTGCATGGCCTTGCTGATTTGCTTGGGAATTATTTCTGAAAAAGGGTGGCTTAAAACCTTTTTTCCTTTCATCTTGTCATTCCAATCCTTTTGGAAAATTGGCCATCCTTTGCTTTTCTCATTAAGGTGTCTTGCTCTCCATATGGTTTCCTCTAAAGTATTGGGATTATTATATTGAATCTTGTCACTGTAGAAGGAGGGTAACCCACTTAAAAACCTTTGGGTTTTAACCTTCTCATCTTTTATGAAGTCAACATACTTCAACAATTCAAAAAACCACTTCTCATATTCCTCCATTGTCATGGTTCCCAACTTGAGTTCAAAGAACTCTTTCATCTTTCTCTCATAATAATGCTCATAAATATATTTCTCTTGGAAATATCCTTTAAAATACCTCCATGAAATCCTTTTCTCATTGAAGTTGTTGGATTTCTTAAGTTGATCTCACCACATGGCTATCTTTCCTTGCAAGTGGTAGGTGGAAGTTCTAGATTCTAACCGGGATGGGTAATCATGCAGCTGGAAATATTTCTTCATTTCCAATAGCCATGCCTCTACCTCTTCTCCTTTCCTGTGTTCACCATTGAATGTAGGTGGATTTATTTTCCTAATTTCACCTTGCAAGATGTCTACCTCATGCCTTCTTCTTTGCTTCCGAACAAGAAACACACTTGGGCTGCTCCCTGGCCCTGAACTTGCATGAGTTTTTCTAGTGGATTGCCTTAGAGAATGATGGCGCTTTCTCATGCTTCTTGATTTCCTATCGTTTCCATGATCATTCCTTTTGCTATGGGATCTAGATGTTGATACTTTTATAACACTAGTTGCTTGCTTGGTGGAAGAATCTTTGTTAACTTTCTTATGCAACATGTTTAAGATCTGAAGTATCTCTTCCCGAGCCTTCATAATCCTTTAATTATCATCTATGTAGCTCTGCACTTCCCTATGCATGCTTCTCATAGTTATAGACTTTTGCCTATCTCTTCTTCCATTTGACTCTATCTCAACATTCCCCATGATGACATGCAGACCTCTGATCTCTTCCTCATGGTTGTAAGATCCTTGAGCATATTCCATAACTACATTCCTCATATAAGAACTAAATTTTCTTTATGTACGTGTAATAAGTATTGTTATAACATGTGCATTATAAAACATTTAATTAATTAGCATACATGTTATTTCCTCATCAATTTATGAAGGACACATTGCATCAATTCACACCATGATTTCCTAGATGAATTCCTCTTTGAAATATATTTCCAATGGATGTACTCATTCCCCAATCTGTTATCTAAGATGAAAGTTATGGATTCTTGAAAAAACCATTTTCACCCTTTTCTGTGCATTTTTTCTACTGGTGCAATTTTATTGAAATGCCAACTTCTGTCAACTGTAGAAGAAAATATGTCAGGAACTGGAGAAACTTTTTTATGAGACATAGATAGCAATGACAACAGGGAATTCATAATAACTCTCAGAATTTCAATCTAGTGTTCCAATAAAAGAATACAACAATCTGGAATCTACAACTTTGTCCCTTTTCACTCATTTTTCGAGACTTAGGATTTTTTTTTGAAACTATGGAACAATTCTGCCTATGTGAAATCTACACCATCGATCCCAGGTCAGAAGAAATCTGGGCCATTGGCGACCGCCCTTCTCCTATGGCACACACAATACTTCCCCAAACTGTCTACCTGACCGTCGGTCATCATCCCAATTCTCCGACGATTGACTTACACACAATTCCAACTCGGATGACCTAGTCGTCGATCATCGGGGACCTTCGTTGGTGAGTGGAACTCCCAACAACTTTGGTTGACACCCGACCATCGACCACTTGGAAACTACTGATGTGGCATGACATGTGAATGCTGATGTGGCATGAGACGTCATCTCGAGGTGTTAACTTGGGTGAAATGGCATGGTGTGTGGATGATGGCGTGGCATGACACGACATCATCCTCTTTCCCCCATCACTTATCAACTGATTCTCTTGAACAAACAAACATTTTTCCAAGTCGACCGACGCCCGACCATCGACGCGTCGATCATCGCCAACTTTTCTTGCCCAATTCAAAATACTCTGTCGAATTCGACCAAACTCCGACTATCGACCCATCGACCATCAATGAATTCTCTTTTCCAATTCGAAATACTTCATTGAATTTGGCCGAGCTCCGACCACCAACCCATCGACCATCGACGACTTTTTTCAATGATTGAAATTCCTTTGTAGGATTCGGTCTACGTCGATTGTCGGCCATCGACGATCAAATATGTCTCCCGGGCAAACCAACTTTTCTCCCAACTCCGCCAACACTCATCCATTGACCGTCGGACATCGACATTTTCTCTTGGTGAATTTCCAATAGTTCTCCAAACTCGTCAATCTGACCATCGGTCGTCGGCGAATTCTATTGCCGAACCTCACACTTAGAAAATTTTCAACCAAACCTCGATGAATATAAATCATCGATCCGCTCCATTTCACAACCCCCGATTTAATCCTGGCCATTGATCACGTCAACCTTTCAAATGGTCAAATCCTTAGGAATTTTTTAAATTTATCATGGTGAATCTCGACCATCAATCCCAAGATCAAACATTATCTGAGTCGTCGATTCTCCAAACTTCCTGTAACTCTACAGAAGACCATTAAAACTCAAATTTTGACCATTCCAGGTCAAATTTCGATCTACAACTTCACCGTTCTACTCCATTAACCTTTTTAAACCATTTGGAGTTATTCAAACTAATATTTTTCCCTTGGATTTAGAGATTTGTCTCTAAAATCTTTGTTTTTTTTCTTCCCCAAACCCGTCAGAGACAAGATATGCAATGAAGAATTTCATGAATTCGCAACCGGCTTGGCCCATACAAGCCCAATGTTTGAACTAGAAGCTATGATACCATAATGTAACGTGCCCCAGCCCAATCGAGGGACATTATGGTGTAGAATAAACATAAAAACATATTTTTTGCTAACTAAATTAATTATTTTACCGTTAGGCAATTTTTTGTAGCTTACATCTACGAAATTAAAACAGATTTAGCTACTTCCCATAACCATAAAATAGATGCATCTAAAGCATACCAAATTAACATGAATGCAACTTATTCATTCACACAACAACATATAAATCACTTCCAAATACACAGAGTTCATGCACAACAATTAAACACATAATTTAACACAACAACAAGACAAAACACTTATCTTTTCACAACAATTGTGCAACCAACTGCTTGGGATGAATGTTCCACCCAACCATAGACTGATCATTCCAAATATCAACAACCAGTCACCCTCGAGCTGAGGCTAGCAATCAACAGAAGATTTATGACACAAATATGCGCAGGGTCGAGCACACTTTTGAGATGGGGGACTTGGTATTTTCGAGATTATAGCCATACAAACAATATTCACTAAAGAAAAGTGGCGCATAAAATATCAAGCCAGGATTTTATGGCCCTTACACGGTGATTACGAGGGTTGGTGTGGTGGTTTATGAGCTTGAGTTGTCAAAAGGGAGTAAGATCCACAATGTGTTTCATGTTTCGTGTCTGAAGAAAGCATTAGGACAACAAGTCACTTCTTTGGTAGATTTACCCCCATTGAATGAGGAGGCATAGTTAGTGTTGGTTCCTGATGAGGTTCTGGAGGTTTGGGAGAGGAAATTGCATAACAGGGTGATATGAGAGTACCTCATCAGGTGGCGATATTTTCCATCAGAGGATGCCACGTGGGAAGGTGACCAAATCTTGCAGCATCCAAACTTGCATTTGCTTGAGGACAATCAATCTTGGGAAGGGAGGACTGTAATGTCCCTTTCCAAATGATCTCCAAGAGATTGATGTAATATCCTAAGTGATTCCTATAGGCTATAGTCAGTGAAGGAAAAGAGGGAATTAATTAATTATTTAATGTCAACGGGGTGAAAAACAATCTTTTTTAAAAGTGACATTGAATAAATTAAGCGAAAAAAGGTTTTAAGTGACTTTGAGCTTATTATTTTATTAAAAGGGTAAAAGAGTCATAAAAATGTGAGTGAGCAGTTAAAAGAGGAATGAGGGAGCCCTCTCTAATTATGCATTGTTACTTTCTAAAAAACAAATTTGAGGAGTTCTTGTGGCTTTGGTTCTTGGGACAAAAAACCCTAGAGAAGAAGACTGGTTTTGGTGGTGAGACCATCCACCCTAGTTGGTCATAGAGAGAATATCACTCATATATTTTCATTGTGTTTCAATGTGGTTGAGTATTTCATCTTTGGAAACTAAGTTTTCATTCATAGGGGTCAATTTTATTGGAGGAAGGCAAGTAGGTTTTTGTAGTTGCATTCCTTGTGTGGTAGGCTCGATATTTCATCTTGGCGGATGCATTTACTTGCAGGAAGACTGAGTTTGTTGTTGTTGGGTTGTATCTTTCCATTTGGGTCAAGTTATCACTTTTCTATCCAAGTTATCTGTGTGTGGAGGCGCCATATTCTAAAGGGGTCGAGTTTATTTGCAGCATGGGTTAAGTTATCCTCTTGTTGGGCGAGTTCTTTGCTTGGAGGTCGAGTTTCCTTTGATGGAGGTCGTGTTCATTGGTTGGGGTCGAAATCCTTGTTGTGGGGGTCTAACTTTGTTGTTGGGGGACTGATTACACACCAGGTTGTTGTCATTTGTTGTTGGGACTATTTTTTTGCTGCTAGGGTGGCCAAATACAGTGATTGTCATCTACAGGACTGTCCAGAATTTTATGGGTTGTTACGTAGACTTTTCTAGACCAATTTTCCTTCGTATAAATGCATGTTATCCTCAACTGAGAGTTGTTGCATCATAGTGACACCTACAACCATATTTATCTTTTTTTTTTTAAAGGTAGCTTCCACAAATATTCACCGGATTTCCTCATTTATTGTACTGTATTGTTTGTTGGCTTTATTCTATGTACATCAATAGTCATAAACATTTAATGCAATAAATGCCTTTAAGTCTCAATATGGATATTTCATTGTAAATCACAATAGAGGCTAGAAAATACATATAAAATGTTTGAAAGAATACTTGTTTACAAACTGTTTGACGAAATACCTACACTGCTAAACTAAGGAAAAATACAAAAATATTAGAAGGGATTTTACATTGTTCAACACCCCACTGATTAAGAACATAAACCTCGAGGAGAGACCTTCGATGTATTTCTTGTTCACTCTCCCAAAGAGAAATGCCTTGGATTCCATGGTCCTCGTGATGGGATCATGCTCTCTCTTGATGCTTGGTGGCTTGATTATGATGTCAAATATGAAGCCTAAGACCACAAGGAAGTAGGTGGCCAAGATGAGGAAGAAGATAATCATGGGCAAGGGTAGGGATAGGGAGGGCACCTTTAGGAACATGTGGGGGACTCTAAGAACACTAGAAGGGATATTTATGATAATGAGCCATGGATATATTGAAGATGACAATGATGATGAGTCTTTGATAATGATAATACTTGCATGGAATATTTGGAACGAACCGACGACATTTGATCTAGATATTGACAATGGCCAAGATATGGTAGTTGAGCCTCAAACTATTGGAGATAAATCAAAATTGTTAGGGAAGTGAAGGAACAATGGTAATAGTAGAAGTGTCGACAATCAATCTGGTGAAGAATGCAAGGTGGGGATGGAAATAATGGACCAAGTCGTGGTCATTTATAGTAAGATTGATTTCTTTGTTGTAGAGCTTCAAGAAGATTATAGGTTGTATAAGGATGAGACAAATTTTCACTACTATTTCCTAAAGGTGAGTAGTTTCTTCAGTTCGTTGTTTTTCAAGGCACCCAATTTTCATTAAGATGTATATAAAAAAACAAAAGCATATGTACACAAATATCAATGAGTAGTTCAATGGATTAGGAGATTTCAAGAGATCAGTTAGCTTGTGCCTTTTGATGCATATTGAATTCCATGGATATCATCATTAACTTCATGATTGTTCCATGGTAGGAATTACATGTTTAGAGATAGTAATATATTAAAGTCGAATGAATGATTTAATGCAAAGTGATAATGACAAAAATATCTTACATGGAGAAGATTGCCACAACCACCATACAATTACGAGTGCTCCCTTGAACCTTTGAATTTTCTTTAGGGCCACAGAAAAATCCAGACTGCATGCAAAATAGGAGGCCGATGTGAATGCTCTGAGTCCATGCGTAGTCAAAGAAATTTAATCGCTGGGGTTACGAAAATTCTGAGATTGGCAATATTGACCTCGTCATAGCCGTATTCAAAATTTGAGGAATCTTGACTTCCAGACCTCTATAGACTGACCTGCGAGCCTCTTCAAATCAGGATTGGGTAGCCTCTTGGTGCCATTACTGGTATTACACTTCCTTTACCTACACCATATCTGGTACCATACTTCCCCACAATATCATCTTTCTTAGTGGGTGGGTTAGTCATATCTGTAGATAAAATTGAGAGCCATATTTCTCCACGAGTACGTGCCCGACTAGTTGTTGATTTAGACAGTCACAAAATAATAATAATAATGATAATAGTCTTGTCTCTATTACTTAGAAAAAAGCTTGCAACCACCTCCTCAGGAAGTATATGAAGAAAAATCATGTTGAAGAAGGTAATTCTCTCATTCTCACCAAACACTTTGCGCTTCTCAATTTTTGAACTCTACATATTGCTATCTTTGCTATTTAAACTTATACTCAATTTTATTCAACTATGCTCTAATTCAAAAAAAATTTACATTCTCATTGACTTATATTGATAAAATAATTTGGGAGAAGAACTTGGCCACTCACACTCATTGGTATTGATCATTTAATAAAAATAAAAGGTTAATAAAAATGGATGTTAGAGACATACAAAATACACACCAATAAAAGATTGAATATTTTCACCCAAATTGTTTATTGATTAGTAAAAACATAATCTTCCCATTTTTATTGTTTTACAAATATCATTTGGTCATCCATATCTAGGAGTAACGGAGAAATATTCCTCTACAAATTAACATACCCTCGAAACGAGTGAAGGGGAATGCTGAAATTCATTAATGTGAAGAAGGAAATGGAGTTGGATGTGGAGGTAAAGTTGAAGTTGGAACAAGTGGTCTATGAATTGAGCAATGTGAAGGAGTAGCCTAGTAGGTTATGTATGAGCTAGAATTGTTGAAGGTTGTCCTACCTTTGCTAAGTGATGTTTCCAATGGGATCTACGGTATTAGAACCTCCATTCATAACTTCATGTGGATATGCATTAATAAGTGCAATGCATAACACACTTTGGTGTCTTGCTACAAACTTGGAAATCACTCCCAGATTCTCCATATTTTCACACTAATGTGTGAAACGATTTTGATGGTGAACAATCTTGATCTAACTCTTGTCCAGGGGATGGTCCTATAATAAAACAAGCATGAAAAGACTCTATAGAGAGTAGCAACAATAGGACATGATTACGAAGTCGAGGTGAACAATACTATAGAGGGAAATCTTCAATCAACTCCTTATTTTCATGCATGTGTTTTCTTTAGGCTTATAGTTGGTTAATTTACTAATAAATTGTAGGGAAATTTTGCATGAAACAATAACTTGTAGTAAATATAGAGATATATTTCTTTAATCTTTCAATGACTTAGTTTACAAAAAAATCTTCACAAGAATCTCCAAAGGAAGCAATAGTTTGCAATATTTCCAAACAATAAATATTTATCGAAACTTCCAATCACAACCAATTCTAGTTGAAATTCCTTTGAAGATAAAATTTTGACAAAATCCTTTGAAGGGAAAATTTCACATGGAACTCATTTAAGATTCACATGGAACCCATTTAGCAATCTCATTTCACATACATCAAAACTCATCCAACACAGATGAAACATGATAGTGTTGAGGCATCCTTGATTGGAAAACAATACTAATAATTTGTTAGAAAAACATAAGTTCTAATATAGTGCTCAGAGGGATCAACAAGCAAGCCACATGTCAAGAATGACGGACATTTGAACTCTAAAGACTATAGTACTCCACATTTTCATTTTCACACACATGCAACATCATTGACTAACACATCTTTAGATCTTGTTGGGCACTACCATGAACTAACAAGGGATAAAATTAACGCTAGATCATATAATCATAATATAGGGGACAAAATTGATAGACCATAGAATTCCAATAGGGATGCAATATATTAGATTTTCAAAACTTCAAATGTCAGCATTACAATGAATCTAGCTTGCGGTAAAGCTAACAAACTTGACATGGACTTCATATGGCTCAAATCTTTGATTAAATTTCTCCCCCCTGTGATGGTTCCCCCCATGTTGGATATAAATGAACTTTTTATTGTATTCGTGTTTTGTATATCTAGCATGACCATGCTATATTTGGGATTCCATAATTGGTTGGATTGATTTCAATATATGTACAAAGAATGAAAGAGAACCAATTATGTTAATAAAAGAGAAAATTCACAATTCTAATTAGAGAAAGTTGTGCTTTTCAATCTAGTTCTTGAATCTAGATTGATTGATCATACCATTGATTTCATACAGTCACCAACATTTTAAGAGAAATTTGTTTGAGTACACAAAACATAAATTTTTTGAGACCAAATCAAGCATTTGATATATTTTCACTAAATCAAATAAATCGGTATTTGGAACTAAGATACCAACAATTCATAAGCCAAAGAAAAGAATGACTGAAATTGTTACTTTTACATCTTCTACTTGAGTGCACTAATATTTTCTAATGGGGTAGAGGCATCCATAGTGAACTCCACCAAATCACCCAACTGTTAATGACACTAAAAATTGCTAATGGGTTTTGTAACTAGTGATTGTCACACCAAAAGAAATCATTAAGAGAATGTTCACATCATTTTGTGCAATATCAAGATGTTAAAGTGAAATGGGTTAAGAAAATTCATACTTGTATTATTAGAGTTGGATTTATGTTAAACATATTTACATAAATATTCTTGTAGATAGATATGCCAATTGGGAACAAACAATCAATGAAAAGTGTGCATTATCTCAACACTTTGAAAATGAAAATGCATAGAAATGGGAAATGAAGAATGAATATCAAACATGAGATCATGATATTGTAGTGATGTGCTTGCCAATAACTTTGATATGTATATAAAGTGGAGATAACTATCCCTAAATCGCATTGCTTGATAAAATCATTACTTGATAAAGTTGCACAAAAATAAGCTAGTCTCAACATACATACACACAATGTAATAGGAAGTAATAGTTTGATAAATTTACTTTCCTTTGCACTAAAAATGAATTGAAAACAATGACACTAAAACATGATAGCATGAAACTAGAGAGAAGGAATGGTTAAGGACATCAACACTAAAGTGGACAAATTTTACCAACAATGTGATTTGGAGAAAGATAACCTGTATCTATGGGTGTCCAAATGAAACATGGGAAGTTAATCTTCATGATAAAAGGGTACCACCAAAACTTCCCAATCCAACTTTGGGAATTAACTTTGCAAAGGATGGAATGCAAGAAAATAGATTGGTTATGATATGGAATGATTAAGGCCATCAACACTGAAGTGGAGGACTTTTACTAGCACAAGAAATTGCCTATAATCTACATGTTCTAAAGTGGGGCTAAAACAATTTTGAAAAGTGAAGCTAAGATTGTTGCAAAAAGTGACACTAAAATCATTGCTAAAACCTTTTTGCACGGTTGCTTGATTTTTGGGCTTGCTTGCTTGAGGTAGTTTGCCTAATCATTTTTCATCTTTCTGCCTATTTCTTCTCAGTTGTTCCCTACTATTCATTGTTGTTTATATTCAATTTGATTATGGTTAAAAGGAATTAAAAGAGAAAACATAAGACACACACTTTCATTCTCAAGCACTTCTCCTTTATAGTTATTTATTTTAATGCATTTCATGTCTTGTGATCATGTCATATCACTTTGTGCACACAAATGTTACCATTTTAGTAAATATTTTTTCTTTATTCACTAAGTGCATGATATGTTCCTGATATTAGTTTCATGGGAGAGTACAAGTTAGGGTCATATCCTAACCTCCCTACTTTGGGGTACTTAGGAATTAGTCGATTAATGTATGAATCCATATTATTTAAATAAGGACCATTAGGTAGTTGATGTGTGGTTACTCAATGTAAAAGGATTGTCTTTATTAAATAAGGCCCACTAGGTGGTTAATACTCATTAAAGATGAGAGTATTAGTGGTTAGGGTTTTGTTTTTAAGAAAATATTTATAGAGGTAGAAGGCTATGTAATGTTTTGTCAAGTATCTTCATTGTATTAGATATCTTCTCATTTGGAGGTTGGCCCCTCGAAGAGGTCCTTGAACATTTCTCTCTTTCTAGATTATCAATATAAGAGTTTAGATTATGCAAGTTCAATACTCTTGTTACTGAAATTTTACTTTTTGTAGTTTATATTTCTTCATATATCTCTCATGATTTATTGTTTCAACTTACCAAGTACACTATAAGTGGTATTAGAGATCTTTCCTATGCCATCTCGTGCCTAATTTTTCAAGTTTTTTTTAAATTCTAGAGACATATTCAAGAATCATTAAACATAGAGATCCATCATTTAGTGGGTAAACCTACAATTGGGAAGCATACATGTAGGGAATATAAGTGAAGTCATATAGTTGGACACCGTTGTACACCTCTATTGGTAGCTCGTGGGTAGTATCACATTAGATAGATTCTGTATGCATATTCGATCTTCCACATATATTGGTGACAACCGATTGAGCTAACATTTTCTTCTTACAAATATATTTTTTTCCAAGCAAAACCTCATAGGGAAACCTAAGGGATGGTTCTCCACATTTGTGGATGGTATCCATAGTAAACCTATTGACGTAGACTAGTGTGCCTAACCTAGGGGGATTTAAAATGCACACCTATTGGTACAAAACTATCCAAATTCTTAACAACATTAGAAACATATGATTGAGCTAACCCCTTGGGCTATATGCATACATACATATATGTATGTATGTACACACACACACACACGCACACACACGTGTGTGTGTGTGTGTGTGTAGATATATGTATGTATACATATATGTATATATACATATTTATATACATGTGCATGTGTGTAAACACACAAATATATAAAGTCCCAAGGCAGAAGGAGGAGAATGGGAGTTTGGGTGATGGTGGCAGATGAGGAGAAGCTTGAATTCTCATACAAACCCTTTGACAATCCAGTGTGTGTTTCAATTTTTCCCACTTAGACATAACTATTGAAAGCACGGTGAGAGGAACAAACCCTTGATTGATTTAATAATATGGTATCAACCACGATGGGAACTCTAAGAATATTTTCTCTAGAGAAAATCAATGACGAATCCTAGTGATCTTGTCCTCAATGATGAAAATGGAGCAATGCACCCCCCCAATAATGAATAATATAGTGGCCTAAATTCAATGACAACATTTTATCTATGAACCCTAGATGGTATTGAAAACCCCAATGATGCTTCACTTCTCACTCCCACTCTAGAAAACCAATCAACTGATCATAGATTTGATAGGGGAAAGGGATATCAATTATATCATATTCAATATATGAAGAGAGATGACAAATTTATTTAGGAGGCATTCACTCCATGCAATGAGTGCATAAGTGATAAACCATGTCATCTCAATTGGCACCCAATGAATTCAAGTAGTGGTGTGAATAAGGTTAGTAGTACAATATTTGAATAAGACATGAGAGAAATAGGGAATAATGCTAACCCTTTGCAGTAAGGAAGGAGTATCTACACAAACTACCTCATATCCTTGGCTCATATCTAAACTACCTCAATTAATATTGGAGTCTTGAGATTTAAATTTTCATCTAAAAACTGCAAACTAAGTGAGGATGAAAACATTTTTAATGAATTCATAGGAAAATTCTTGGGTTTCCCCTTTCAGTCTAGGTCTTAGAAGGTTGGAGGTAGAACAATGAATTTGAGAAATGATAGAGAAAGAAATACCTTTACAACAAAGTAAAAACATGATTTTAGGAGCATAAAGAAGGCACGTGTATTCTAGTTAAGGCAAGAGAATATGTGAATTGAAGTAGAATATCTAATTGTTTTAAAAAGATAAAAAATAAATGCAAAAACAACATTGATAGAGCACTTCTCAAGGAGTAAGGTGGGTGAAAGCATATGGTTTTGGGATGATATGTAATATCCCTCAATTTACAAACATTTAAACATTTTAATTTTATAGTTTAAGTTGTATTGGAAAATAATTATGTGAAATTATATCATCATAAACATTGATGATGATGAATGTTTTTGTAAATATTATTTTTAATGTATTTAATTAACAAGAAACAAACTGATTAGAGAATCCAATTACAAAGAGTAAATCCTTATTCCATGGGTGAGTGAAAGGTATAAAAACCACCAGAGTAATTATTGTCCATGGGACAAGTGCAACCCTACTCCCAAAGGTGTGGGATGTGAGGGAACAAGATAGCACAAAGTTAGGCCAAGAAGATTCCTTGGGGTTAGGGATGAGGCTAACTTGAAAAATACCTAGGCAAACTATTTTATACAAGTATGTTATGAGGTAGGACACTGCTGAGTACTTGTGAGGAAATTGAGTTTGATAGTTCTGAGAAAGAATCAAACTCTGATATATCTGGAGAAGGTTATACAGTGTTCAATCCCTATGGAATAATGATTTAGAATTGGTGGTGACAAGAACAAGTAATATTGGTTGTTCGTGTCTATGGTTGGGAGGAACGAGTTCTCTACTCACTTTGTTTAACAAGTTTTGAAGTAGGCTCGGATATGTTTCTTTGCTTTATACTTATTTTTAATGAATGGTAAATAGTTACAGTAGAGGATGATTATAAAAACTGCAATGTTGGTATAACTAGATATAGAAAATTTCTATATTCTTTTTATTATTGGTTTTGTTGCAGCAAGAAGTGTTCATACATCTGTAGCATGTTATCTTTTTTAAGGAAACTATCTTTTATAAATAATGCAAAGAGGAAGAAAAGTCATTATAGAATAACCCGTAGAATATTATTCATGCCAAAATATTATCACATATAGATAATGAGAATCCATGGATATGTACAATAGAAGTATAGTAGATTCATAAGTATATACATTATATTTTTCTAGGCAATGGTTTCTTTTCAAAGATATGTTGTACAAAAAAATAAAAGAATCTCGAGTATAAAAATATTTAAATGGTGCATTTATCTATAGACTAAAAATACATTGTGATAACAAAAGAATGGTTTCTATTTTGAAGTAGCTTGGAAATAAAAGAATAACAATTTAGGAGAAAAAGTGTTCCTATGAATATATTATGTAACAAGTCTATACAAAGAAATAATATGAATTTTAAACAATGAAACAAGATTTCCAAGAAAATAAAAGGGCTTTTGTTTATTTCTGATACTTATCAAAGTTTGAAGCTTAAAATATTTTAGGGTATTTGTTTCGAAACCCTAGAGCCAATGACTATGTTGTTTGACTCAAGTCAACAAAAATACTATAATCATTACACCAAACAAAACCCTTGACCATCACTGGAACCGAGGTGAAACTACTATCGACACTGGTAATAAACTAATTAAACGAATAAGAATAATCAACAGACATGTGTATTAAACACCATGTCGTATATGTTCTTTAAAGTCACCAAGAATAAACAAAATTTAAAAACTATAAGAAAACTATCTTATACTTATATAATGAACAATGAGTTCGTATACGAAGGCATGTTATCCAACTTTATATTCAACCCACGATGAAGTTGACTCTAAGTCAATTTCATATTCACTAGTGGGAATATGCTTTGAGTCAAGTACATGTTTCAACGTCCTCATGGATTAAACTTTGCTCAAAGGGTTTTGAGGAACATTGTACAGGAAGCAGAGTGTTAAACGAATATTAAAACAATGATGTATAAATCTAATATCTCGGATGGTAGATGGATAAATCCTTACCTTAGGGTTGGATTACCCATCGAATATACGACTAAATAAATTACCCTCTTATGTAAAAGGGTTATGTGATGCAAACCCCGTTATTTGGTTAACATGAGTGTTAAACATTTACATAGCAAGGGCTTGTAATAGTCCCGCATACAAAACGATACCATGTGTAAGAATTGACATGAGATAACAAAACCTAAAGACTTAGACTGCAAACAAAATCATGGTTACCATAAGAGTGTACAAGCACGTGGGTTTGGTCAAAGAAAACCAAGACAACCTACAAAGCAAATGCAATACAACAACATTTTGCATCGAATTACACCCAAAACTAAGAAAATGAAATGGCATGAGGAAGAATTACTTGGGGAATTTAAGAAAATCAAACCACCTAGTTTTGATGGTGAGTTTGAGGAAGGAGAAAAAGCTTGGCTACTGAACATGAGTAAATACTTCTGAATCTACCATTACCCAGGAAACTTGAGGGATAGATTAGTTGTGTATCAACGAAACAAAAAAGTTGATATTTGGTGGTAGGAAACAAAAACAATTAATAAGATCAGGACTAGTGAGTTGAATTGGAAAATATTCAAGAAATATTTTAAACAAAAATATCTAAGGAAATAATACTATGATGAAAAGGCTAATGGGTTCCATGATCTTAAAATAGTACATATGTCTATTGGGGACTTTGTCACTAAATTTGTGAATTTGATGAGATATGTATCTTACCTTAGAGAGGAGAAGGAAAACGTTCAACGGTTCATCAATTATTTGCCTCAAGCATATAAAGACAAAATTTAATTTCTTAATCCAAAGACAATGGATGAAGTAATAAGGCATGCTAAACTATGCTTTACTCAATTTAAATAGAGGTATGAAAATACAAAAACACGACAGTATAAAAACAAGGACAAGTTTGATCCTAGGAAGAAACAATTTAAGCATCCTTGACAACAATCACACAGTGCACCAGTTAGGAGAAACATATTCATTGGACAACAAAGTGTATCAGTTCAAAACAACAATAAACCTATAGGTTTGGTGAACAAGGCAGTTAGGGAGACAGTTAAGTTTCCTCTTCAGTGTTGGGGTTGCAAAGAACCTCATTTATACCGAGACTGTCCTTTAAATAAAAACATAAATAAGGCAGTACATAATGTTCAAGAAGCAACAACAATAAATGACATCACTCGAAGTATTCACAAGACCAATGTTGCCTTGGAAAGTTGACATGATGTATCTATATTAATAGACCTTGGTGCAAGTCTAAATTATATTTCACCTATAGTGGTAGAAAGTTGTAAACTAGAAAAAGTTAAACATAAGAAATATTGGCTAGTTCAATTAGCTAGAGGCATAAAAAGAAAAGTTATTGAAATGATAAAAGACTATACAATTAATATGGATGGAATGGAAACCAAGAGAGATATAAATATTTTACCATTAGGATCCTATGATTTACTCATAGGCATGTATTAGCTGGAAAAACATTTAGCTATTGTAAACTATTGTGACAAGATTTTTAATTGTTTATATGATTTTGGCAAAAGAAAAACAGTAAAAGGAATACCACGGAGAGTGTCAGTAAGACAAATCTCTGCTTTACAATTAAAAATAAATGCAAGGAAAGGCTGTGAGATTTGTGTTGTGCACATATATGAAAGTATTGAAGCGATGAATGAAAATTTGCTAATCGAGGATCCAATACCAAGATAGGTCCAAGATGTATTCCTTGAAGAAATTCCAGGATTATCACCAATACAAGATATATATTTCACCATATATTTAGTACCCGGATCTACATCGGTGTCTAAATCCCCTTAGTGTCTAAACTTAAGATGCAACTTCAAGAGCTGATGGATAAGCAATATATCATACCTAGTGTATCTTCGTGGGGAGCACCAATTTTGTTTGTTAAAAAGAAAGATGGAACCTTCCGATTGTGCATTGATTATAAACAACTTAACAAGATGACAATTAAAAACAAATATCCTTTACCCTGCATTGATGACTTGTTTGATCAAGTCTAAGGAGCTAATATTTTCTCTAAGATAGATTTGCATTCAAGATACCATCAAGTTAGAATTAAAGAAGAGGACATTCATAACTGCTTTTTGAACTAGATATGGACACTATGAATTTGTAGTGGCACATTTTGGTTTAACAAACATACCTTCTACATTTACGTGTTTAATGAAAAGTGTGTTGAGAAAATATCTAGACAATTTTGTAATTGTGTTCATAGATGAGATATTGATATATTCAAAAACCAAAGAAGAACATGAGGAACACTTGAAAATGGTTTTGCAGACTCTTAGGGAGCATCAACTGTATGCAAAGTTCAATAAATGTGAATTTTATTAGGATGAAGTATAGTATTTGGGACATGTAATTTCAGTTGAAGGGATCTCAATTGATCCGAAAAGGTCAAGGCCATCCTAGACTAGCCGGTGTCAAAGGATGTGTCAGATGTCCGACCTTTCATGTGCATCATAGGGTATTGTTGTAGATTCATATAAGGGTTTTCAAAACTTACATATCCAATAACCTCTTTGCAGAAAAAAGGAACCAGATTTAAATGGACAAAAAAATGTCAAGAAAGTTTTGAAAAATTGAAACAGTTATTAACCACGACACTTATTTTGAAGATAACAAACCCACATAAATATTTGGTGGTTTGTATTGATGCCTCAAAAGAAGGGTTAGGAGGAGTGCTATTACATGATGATCATGTGATTTCTTACAAATCACGAAAATTGAAACCTCATGAAAATAACTATGCAACACATGATCTAGAATTAACCGCTTTGTGCATGCTTTAAAAATGTGGCGACACTACTTGCTAGGTAGGAGATTTTTATTGAAAATAGATAATATTAGCCTTAAGTACTTTTTTCGATCAACAAAACTTGAATGCAAGACATGCAAGATGCTTATCTTTCCTAAGTGAGTATGATTTTAAGATAAAACACATTAAAGGAAAAGAAAACAAAAAAATAAATGCACTCAATAGAAAATTGCATGCAATTTTTAGTAGTAATATGCAAATTGATTTAAAAGAGAGAATAATTTCAACAACAGAAAATGATGAAATTTACAAGAAATTACAAGAATAATTATAGAATAATAAATCAACAGAGTAAGAATCAAAATTTAGATGTAATCAGGATGGTTTAGTGCAATATAAATAAACAATTTATGTTCCAATCACAACTTTGAAAAATTTAACATTAATTGAAGTACATAAGAAATCTTATCCAAGTCACCTAGGTTACCAAAAGACTATCACAACCTCGAAAAAATAATATTTATGGCCTAGAATGAAAACTGAAGTAGTTGAATATCTTGCTAGGTGCCTTGAGTGCCAACAAGTTAAAGCTAAGAACCTTCACCCAACTGGATTATTGCAACCGATGCCCATTCTTGAGTGGAAATGGGAAGTAATAAGCATGGATTTTATTACAGGATTGCCTACAACTAAGAAACAAAATGACTCTATTATGGTAGAAGTAGACAAACTTACTAAAGTTGCACACTTTATTCCAGTGAAATCAACTCATAAAGTTATAAACATTGCGAAGAATTTTATGAAGGAAATATTTAGGATGCATGGTTTACCCAAAACTATAACTTCATACGGGGAAACAAAATTTACCTCGAATTTATGGAAGGATTTGTTCAGTGGTTTAGATACTCAGTTGAATTTTAGTACCACTTATCATCCTCAAACTGACGGTCAGACCGAAAGGACTAACTGAATCATAGAGGATATGTTGGATATGTATGTGATGTATTGTCCCACAAAGTGGGAAGAGTACCTTCATCTGGTTGAGTTTTCATATAATAATGGTTATCAGACATCTTTAAAGATGAGTGATTTTGAGGTAATGTGCGATAGGAAGTGTTGAACACATGTTAGTTGGGACAACTTGGTTGACAAAATTAATTTGGGTCCATATATGCTAAAAGAAATGGAAACAATCATTCAAAAAGAAAAACATAATTTGAAAAGTGCACAGGACAAACTAAAGAGCTTTGCAGATTTAAAAAAGAACACATGCAAAATTCAATATAGGGGATCATGTTTATCTTAAAGTCAAATATAGAAACAATTCATTAAAATTGGGAAAGAGTACCAAGTTGGCACCATTGTATTGTGGGCCATTTCAAGTGCTTTCCAGAGTGGGAACAATGGCCTATCAACTTGCACTTCCATCCAATTTAAAATTTCATAATGTGTTTCATGTTTCATTGTCAAAGAAGTATGTACATGATCTAACTCGTATTTTAAATCGAAATGTGATTCAGGTGGAGCCCGAAGGCAAGTTTCAAGTGGAACCGCTACATATTCTCAACATGAAGGAAATTATGTTGTGGAACTGAGCCATCGCTTAGGTTAAAGTGCATTGGAGGCACTTTAGACCCAAGGAGTCTACTTGGGAAATGGAAGAATCCATGAGGAAGGCATATCCATTCATGTTCGATAGCTAAGATGCTCAGATTGGAACACCAGAAACAATGTTCAATTCAAGGGGGAGAGTATCTAATGTCCCTAAGTTTACAAACATTTAAACATTTTAATTTTATAGTTTATGTTGTATTGGAAAAGACTCATGTGAAATTATATCATCATAAACATTGATGATGATGAATGTTTTTGTAAATATTATTTTTAATTTATTTAATTAACAAGAAACAAACTGATTAGAGAATTCACTTACAAAGAGTAAATCATTATTCCATGGGTGAGTGAAAGGGATAAAATCCATCAGAGTAATTATTGTCCATGGGATAAGTGGAACCCTACTCCCAAAGGTGTGGGATGTGAGGGAACAAGCTAGCACAAAGTTAGGCCAATAATATTACTCGGGGCTAGGGATGAGGCTAACTTGAAAAATACATACACAAGCTGTTATATACAAGTATGTTATGAGGCAGGACGTTGCTGAGTACTTGTGAGGAAATTGAGTTTGATAGTTATGAGGATGAATCAAACTCTAAGATATCTGGATAAGGTTAAACAATTTTCATTCCCTATGGAATAATGATTTAGGCTCATGGGTGACAAGAACAAGTAATCTTAGTTGTTCATGTCTATGGTTGGGAGGAAGTGGTTCTCTACTCAGTTTGTTTCCCAAGTTTTGAAACAGACTCAAATATGTTTCTTTGTTTAATGAATGGTAAATAGTTATAGTTGAGGATGATTATAAAAAATGCAATGTTGGTATAACTAAATATATACATTTTCTGTATTCTTTTTATTATTGGTTTTGTTGCAGCAATAAGTGTTCATACATATGCAACATGCTAAATTTTCGAATGAAACTATCTTTTATAAAGAGTGCAAAGAGGAAAAAAAGTCGTTATAGAATAACATGTAGAATAATATTCATGCCAAAAGATTATCACATATAGATAATGAGAATCCATGGATATGTACAATAGAAGTATAACATATTCATAAGTATATATATTATATTTTTCTAGGCAATAGTTTCTTTTCAAAAATCTTTCGTACAAAAGAATCTCAAGTGTAAAAATATTTAAATGGTGCATTTATCTATAGACTGAAAATACATTGCGATAACAAAAGACTGGTTTCTATTTTGAAGTAGCCTGGAAATAAAATTATAATAGTTTAGGAGAAAAAGTGTTCATATGAATATATTATGTAACCAGTCTATAGAAAGAAATAGTATGAATTTTAAACACTGTTTATTTTTTATACTTATCAAAGTTTGAAGCTTAAAATATTTCAGACTATTTGTTTCAAAACCCTAGAGCCAACGACTATGTCGTTTGACTCAAGTCAACAACAATACTATAATCGTTACACCCAAAAAAAACCCTCGACCATCACCGGAACCGAGGTGAAACTACTATCGACACTGGTAATAAACTAATTAAATGAATAAGAATAATCAAGAGACCGATGTAGTAATGGTATTGTCAGAGGTAATTACCGTGAGAGTAATGGCG
>ML783730.1:106846-153852 GCA_009831015.1 Picea engelmannii
TAATATCCTAAGTGATTCCTATAGGCTATAGTCAGTGAAGGAAAAGAGGGAATTAATTAATTATTTAATGTCAACGGGGTGAAAAACAATCTTTTTTAAAAGTGACATTGAATAAATTAAGCGAAAAAAGGTTTTAAGTGACTTTGAGCTTATTATTTTATTAAAAGGGTAAAAGAGTCATAAAAATGTGAGTGAGCAGTTAAAAGAGGAATGAGGGAGCCCTCTCTAATTATGCATTGTTACTTTCTAAAAAACAAATTTGAGGAGTTCTTGTGGCTTTGGTTCTTGGGACAAAAAACCCTAGAGAAGAAGACTGGTTTTGGTGGTGAGACCATCCACCCTAGTTGGTCATAGAGAGAATATCACTCATATATTTTCATTGTGTTTCAATGTGGTTGAGTATTTCATCTTTGGAAACTAAGTTTTCATTCATAGGGGTCAATTTTATTGGAGGAAGGCAAGTAGGTTTTTGTAGTTGCATTCCTTGTGTGGTAGGCTCGATATTTCATCTTGGCGGATGCATTTACTTGCAGGAAGACTGAGTTTGTTGTTGTTGGGTTGTATCTTTCCATTTGGGTCAAGTTATCACTTTTCTATCCAAGTTATCTGTGTGTGGAGGCGCCATATTCTAAAGGGGTCGAGTTTATTTGCAGCATGGGTTAAGTTATCCTCTTGTTGGGCGAGTTCTTTGCTTGGAGGTCGAGTTTCCTTTGATGGAGGTCGTGTTCATTGGTTGGGGTCGAAATCCTTGTTGTGGGGGTCTAACTTTGTTGTTGGGGGACTGATTACACACCAGGTTGTTGTCATTTGTTGTTGGGACTATTTTTTTGCTGCTAGGGTGGCCAAATACAGTGATTGTCATCTACAGGACTGTCCAGAATTTTATGGGTTGTTACGTAGACTTTTCTAGACCAATTTTCCTTCGTATAAATGCATGTTATCCTCAACTGAGAGTTGTTGCATCATAGTGACACCTACAACCATATTTATCTTTTTTTTTTTAAAGGTAGCTTCCACAAATATTCACCGGATTTCCTCATTTATTGTACTGTATTGTTTGTTGGCTTTATTCTATGTACATCAATAGTCATAAACATTTAATGCAATAAATGCCTTTAAGTCTCAATATGGATATTTCATTGTAAATCACAATAGAGGCTAGAAAATACATATAAAATGTTTGAAAGAATACTTGTTTACAAACTGTTTGACGAAATACCTACACTGCTAAACTAAGGAAAAATACAAAAATATTAGAAGGGATTTTACATTGTTCAACACCCCACTGATTAAGAACATAAACCTCGAGGAGAGACCTTCGATGTATTTCTTGTTCACTCTCCCAAAGAGAAATGCCTTGGATTCCATGGTCCTCGTGATGGGATCATGCTCTCTCTTGATGCTTGGTGGCTTGATTATGATGTCAAATATGAAGCCTAAGACCACAAGGAAGTAGGTGGCCAAGATGAGGAAGAAGATAATCATGGGCAAGGGTAGGGATAGGGAGGGCACCTTTAGGAACATGTGGGGGACTCTAAGAACACTAGAAGGGATATTTATGATAATGAGCCATGGATATATTGAAGATGACAATGATGATGAGTCTTTGATAATGATAATACTTGCATGGAATATTTGGAACGAACCGACGACATTTGATCTAGATATTGACAATGGCCAAGATATGGTAGTTGAGCCTCAAACTATTGGAGATAAATCAAAATTGTTAGGGAAGTGAAGGAACAATGGTAATAGTAGAAGTGTCGACAATCAATCTGGTGAAGAATGCAAGGTGGGGATGGAAATAATGGACCAAGTCGTGGTCATTTATAGTAAGATTGATTTCTTTGTTGTAGAGCTTCAAGAAGATTATAGGTTGTATAAGGATGAGACAAATTTTCACTACTATTTCCTAAAGGTGAGTAGTTTCTTCAGTTCGTTGTTTTTCAAGGCACCCAATTTTCATTAAGATGTATATAAAAAAACAAAAGCATATGTACACAAATATCAATGAGTAGTTCAATGGATTAGGAGATTTCAAGAGATCAGTTAGCTTGTGCCTTTTGATGCATATTGAATTCCATGGATATCATCATTAACTTCATGATTGTTCCATGGTAGGAATTACATGTTTAGAGATAGTAATATATTAAAGTCGAATGAATGATTTAATGCAAAGTGATAATGACAAAAATATCTTACATGGAGAAGATTGCCACAACCACCATACAATTACGAGTGCTCCCTTGAACCTTTGAATTTTCTTTAGGGCCACAGAAAAATCCAGACTGCATGCAAAATAGGAGGCCGATGTGAATGCTCTGAGTCCATGCGTAGTCAAAGAAATTTAATCGCTGGGGTTACGAAAATTCTGAGATTGGCAATATTGACCTCGTCATAGCCGTATTCAAAATTTGAGGAATCTTGACTTCCAGACCTCTATAGACTGACCTGCGAGCCTCTTCAAATCAGGATTGGGTAGCCTCTTGGTGCCATTACTGGTATTACACTTCCTTTACCTACACCATATCTGGTACCATACTTCCCCACAATATCATCTTTCTTAGTGGGTGGGTTAGTCATATCTGTAGATAAAATTGAGAGCCATATTTCTCCACGAGTACGTGCCCGACTAGTTGTTGATTTAGACAGTCACAAAATAATAATAATAATGATAATAGTCTTGTCTCTATTACTTAGAAAAAAGCTTGCAACCACCTCCTCAGGAAGTATATGAAGAAAAATCATGTTGAAGAAGGTAATTCTCTCATTCTCACCAAACACTTTGCGCTTCTCAATTTTTGAACTCTACATATTGCTATCTTTGCTATTTAAACTTATACTCAATTTTATTCAACTATGCTCTAATTCAAAAAAAATTTACATTCTCATTGACTTATATTGATAAAATAATTTGGGAGAAGAACTTGGCCACTCACACTCATTGGTATTGATCATTTAATAAAAATAAAAGGTTAATAAAAATGGATGTTAGAGACATACAAAATACACACCAATAAAAGATTGAATATTTTCACCCAAATTGTTTATTGATTAGTAAAAACATAATCTTCCCATTTTTATTGTTTTACAAATATCATTTGGTCATCCATATCTAGGAGTAACGGAGAAATATTCCTCTACAAATTAACATACCCTCGAAACGAGTGAAGGGGAATGCTGAAATTCATTAATGTGAAGAAGGAAATGGAGTTGGATGTGGAGGTAAAGTTGAAGTTGGAACAAGTGGTCTATGAATTGAGCAATGTGAAGGAGTAGCCTAGTAGGTTATGTATGAGCTAGAATTGTTGAAGGTTGTCCTACCTTTGCTAAGTGATGTTTCCAATGGGATCTACGGTATTAGAACCTCCATTCATAACTTCATGTGGATATGCATTAATAAGTGCAATGCATAACACACTTTGGTGTCTTGCTACAAACTTGGAAATCACTCCCAGATTCTCCATATTTTCACACTAATGTGTGAAACGATTTTGATGGTGAACAATCTTGATCTAACTCTTGTCCAGGGGATGGTCCTATAATAAAACAAGCATGAAAAGACTCTATAGAGAGTAGCAACAATAGGACATGATTACGAAGTCGAGGTGAACAATACTATAGAGGGAAATCTTCAATCAACTCCTTATTTTCATGCATGTGTTTTCTTTAGGCTTATAGTTGGTTAATTTACTAATAAATTGTAGGGAAATTTTGCATGAAACAATAACTTGTAGTAAATATAGAGATATATTTCTTTAATCTTTCAATGACTTAGTTTACAAAAAAATCTTCACAAGAATCTCCAAAGGAAGCAATAGTTTGCAATATTTCCAAACAATAAATATTTATCGAAACTTCCAATCACAACCAATTCTAGTTGAAATTCCTTTGAAGATAAAATTTTGACAAAATCCTTTGAAGGGAAAATTTCACATGGAACTCATTTAAGATTCACATGGAACCCATTTAGCAATCTCATTTCACATACATCAAAACTCATCCAACACAGATGAAACATGATAGTGTTGAGGCATCCTTGATTGGAAAACAATACTAATAATTTGTTAGAAAAACATAAGTTCTAATATAGTGCTCAGAGGGATCAACAAGCAAGCCACATGTCAAGAATGACGGACATTTGAACTCTAAAGACTATAGTACTCCACATTTTCATTTTCACACACATGCAACATCATTGACTAACACATCTTTAGATCTTGTTGGGCACTACCATGAACTAACAAGGGATAAAATTAACGCTAGATCATATAATCATAATATAGGGGACAAAATTGATAGACCATAGAATTCCAATAGGGATGCAATATATTAGATTTTCAAAACTTCAAATGTCAGCATTACAATGAATCTAGCTTGCGGTAAAGCTAACAAACTTGACATGGACTTCATATGGCTCAAATCTTTGATTAAATTTCTCCCCCCTGTGATGGTTCCCCCCATGTTGGATATAAATGAACTTTTTATTGTATTCGTGTTTTGTATATCTAGCATGACCATGCTATATTTGGGATTCCATAATTGGTTGGATTGATTTCAATATATGTACAAAGAATGAAAGAGAACCAATTATGTTAATAAAAGAGAAAATTCACAATTCTAATTAGAGAAAGTTGTGCTTTTCAATCTAGTTCTTGAATCTAGATTGATTGATCATACCATTGATTTCATACAGTCACCAACATTTTAAGAGAAATTTGTTTGAGTACACAAAACATAAATTTTTTGAGACCAAATCAAGCATTTGATATATTTTCACTAAATCAAATAAATCGGTATTTGGAACTAAGATACCAACAATTCATAAGCCAAAGAAAAGAATGACTGAAATTGTTACTTTTACATCTTCTACTTGAGTGCACTAATATTTTCTAATGGGGTAGAGGCATCCATAGTGAACTCCACCAAATCACCCAACTGTTAATGACACTAAAAATTGCTAATGGGTTTTGTAACTAGTGATTGTCACACCAAAAGAAATCATTAAGAGAATGTTCACATCATTTTGTGCAATATCAAGATGTTAAAGTGAAATGGGTTAAGAAAATTCATACTTGTATTATTAGAGTTGGATTTATGTTAAACATATTTACATAAATATTCTTGTAGATAGATATGCCAATTGGGAACAAACAATCAATGAAAAGTGTGCATTATCTCAACACTTTGAAAATGAAAATGCATAGAAATGGGAAATGAAGAATGAATATCAAACATGAGATCATGATATTGTAGTGATGTGCTTGCCAATAACTTTGATATGTATATAAAGTGGAGATAACTATCCCTAAATCGCATTGCTTGATAAAATCATTACTTGATAAAGTTGCACAAAAATAAGCTAGTCTCAACATACATACACACAATGTAATAGGAAGTAATAGTTTGATAAATTTACTTTCCTTTGCACTAAAAATGAATTGAAAACAATGACACTAAAACATGATAGCATGAAACTAGAGAGAAGGAATGGTTAAGGACATCAACACTAAAGTGGACAAATTTTACCAACAATGTGATTTGGAGAAAGATAACCTGTATCTATGGGTGTCCAAATGAAACATGGGAAGTTAATCTTCATGATAAAAGGGTACCACCAAAACTTCCCAATCCAACTTTGGGAATTAACTTTGCAAAGGATGGAATGCAAGAAAATAGATTGGTTATGATATGGAATGATTAAGGCCATCAACACTGAAGTGGAGGACTTTTACTAGCACAAGAAATTGCCTATAATCTACATGTTCTAAAGTGGGGCTAAAACAATTTTGAAAAGTGAAGCTAAGATTGTTGCAAAAAGTGACACTAAAATCATTGCTAAAACCTTTTTGCACGGTTGCTTGATTTTTGGGCTTGCTTGCTTGAGGTAGTTTGCCTAATCATTTTTCATCTTTCTGCCTATTTCTTCTCAGTTGTTCCCTACTATTCATTGTTGTTTATATTCAATTTGATTATGGTTAAAAGGAATTAAAAGAGAAAACATAAGACACACACTTTCATTCTCAAGCACTTCTCCTTTATAGTTATTTATTTTAATGCATTTCATGTCTTGTGATCATGTCATATCACTTTGTGCACACAAATGTTACCATTTTAGTAAATATTTTTTCTTTATTCACTAAGTGCATGATATGTTCCTGATATTAGTTTCATGGGAGAGTACAAGTTAGGGTCATATCCTAACCTCCCTACTTTGGGGTACTTAGGAATTAGTCGATTAATGTATGAATCCATATTATTTAAATAAGGACCATTAGGTAGTTGATGTGTGGTTACTCAATGTAAAAGGATTGTCTTTATTAAATAAGGCCCACTAGGTGGTTAATACTCATTAAAGATGAGAGTATTAGTGGTTAGGGTTTTGTTTTTAAGAAAATATTTATAGAGGTAGAAGGCTATGTAATGTTTTGTCAAGTATCTTCATTGTATTAGATATCTTCTCATTTGGAGGTTGGCCCCTCGAAGAGGTCCTTGAACATTTCTCTCTTTCTAGATTATCAATATAAGAGTTTAGATTATGCAAGTTCAATACTCTTGTTACTGAAATTTTACTTTTTGTAGTTTATATTTCTTCATATATCTCTCATGATTTATTGTTTCAACTTACCAAGTACACTATAAGTGGTATTAGAGATCTTTCCTATGCCATCTCGTGCCTAATTTTTCAAGTTTTTTTTAAATTCTAGAGACATATTCAAGAATCATTAAACATAGAGATCCATCATTTAGTGGGTAAACCTACAATTGGGAAGCATACATGTAGGGAATATAAGTGAAGTCATATAGTTGGACACCGTTGTACACCTCTATTGGTAGCTCGTGGGTAGTATCACATTAGATAGATTCTGTATGCATATTCGATCTTCCACATATATTGGTGACAACCGATTGAGCTAACATTTTCTTCTTACAAATATATTTTTTTCCAAGCAAAACCTCATAGGGAAACCTAAGGGATGGTTCTCCACATTTGTGGATGGTATCCATAGTAAACCTATTGACGTAGACTAGTGTGCCTAACCTAGGGGGATTTAAAATGCACACCTATTGGTACAAAACTATCCAAATTCTTAACAACATTAGAAACATATGATTGAGCTAACCCCTTGGGCTATATGCATACATACATATATGTATGTATGTACACACACACACACACGCACACACACGTGTGTGTGTGTGTGTGTGTAGATATATGTATGTATACATATATGTATATATACATATTTATATACATGTGCATGTGTGTAAACACACAAATATATAAAGTCCCAAGGCAGAAGGAGGAGAATGGGAGTTTGGGTGATGGTGGCAGATGAGGAGAAGCTTGAATTCTCATACAAACCCTTTGACAATCCAGTGTGTGTTTCAATTTTTCCCACTTAGACATAACTATTGAAAGCACGGTGAGAGGAACAAACCCTTGATTGATTTAATAATATGGTATCAACCACGATGGGAACTCTAAGAATATTTTCTCTAGAGAAAATCAATGACGAATCCTAGTGATCTTGTCCTCAATGATGAAAATGGAGCAATGCACCCCCCCAATAATGAATAATATAGTGGCCTAAATTCAATGACAACATTTTATCTATGAACCCTAGATGGTATTGAAAACCCCAATGATGCTTCACTTCTCACTCCCACTCTAGAAAACCAATCAACTGATCATAGATTTGATAGGGGAAAGGGATATCAATTATATCATATTCAATATATGAAGAGAGATGACAAATTTATTTAGGAGGCATTCACTCCATGCAATGAGTGCATAAGTGATAAACCATGTCATCTCAATTGGCACCCAATGAATTCAAGTAGTGGTGTGAATAAGGTTAGTAGTACAATATTTGAATAAGACATGAGAGAAATAGGGAATAATGCTAACCCTTTGCAGTAAGGAAGGAGTATCTACACAAACTACCTCATATCCTTGGCTCATATCTAAACTACCTCAATTAATATTGGAGTCTTGAGATTTAAATTTTCATCTAAAAACTGCAAACTAAGTGAGGATGAAAACATTTTTAATGAATTCATAGGAAAATTCTTGGGTTTCCCCTTTCAGTCTAGGTCTTAGAAGGTTGGAGGTAGAACAATGAATTTGAGAAATGATAGAGAAAGAAATACCTTTACAACAAAGTAAAAACATGATTTTAGGAGCATAAAGAAGGCACGTGTATTCTAGTTAAGGCAAGAGAATATGTGAATTGAAGTAGAATATCTAATTGTTTTAAAAAGATAAAAAATAAATGCAAAAACAACATTGATAGAGCACTTCTCAAGGAGTAAGGTGGGTGAAAGCATATGGTTTTGGGATGATATGTAATATCCCTCAATTTACAAACATTTAAACATTTTAATTTTATAGTTTAAGTTGTATTGGAAAATAATTATGTGAAATTATATCATCATAAACATTGATGATGATGAATGTTTTTGTAAATATTATTTTTAATGTATTTAATTAACAAGAAACAAACTGATTAGAGAATCCAATTACAAAGAGTAAATCCTTATTCCATGGGTGAGTGAAAGGTATAAAAACCACCAGAGTAATTATTGTCCATGGGACAAGTGCAACCCTACTCCCAAAGGTGTGGGATGTGAGGGAACAAGATAGCACAAAGTTAGGCCAAGAAGATTCCTTGGGGTTAGGGATGAGGCTAACTTGAAAAATACCTAGGCAAACTATTTTATACAAGTATGTTATGAGGTAGGACACTGCTGAGTACTTGTGAGGAAATTGAGTTTGATAGTTCTGAGAAAGAATCAAACTCTGATATATCTGGAGAAGGTTATACAGTGTTCAATCCCTATGGAATAATGATTTAGAATTGGTGGTGACAAGAACAAGTAATATTGGTTGTTCGTGTCTATGGTTGGGAGGAACGAGTTCTCTACTCACTTTGTTTAACAAGTTTTGAAGTAGGCTCGGATATGTTTCTTTGCTTTATACTTATTTTTAATGAATGGTAAATAGTTACAGTAGAGGATGATTATAAAAACTGCAATGTTGGTATAACTAGATATAGAAAATTTCTATATTCTTTTTATTATTGGTTTTGTTGCAGCAAGAAGTGTTCATACATCTGTAGCATGTTATCTTTTTTAAGGAAACTATCTTTTATAAATAATGCAAAGAGGAAGAAAAGTCATTATAGAATAACCCGTAGAATATTATTCATGCCAAAATATTATCACATATAGATAATGAGAATCCATGGATATGTACAATAGAAGTATAGTAGATTCATAAGTATATACATTATATTTTTCTAGGCAATGGTTTCTTTTCAAAGATATGTTGTACAAAAAAATAAAAGAATCTCGAGTATAAAAATATTTAAATGGTGCATTTATCTATAGACTAAAAATACATTGTGATAACAAAAGAATGGTTTCTATTTTGAAGTAGCTTGGAAATAAAAGAATAACAATTTAGGAGAAAAAGTGTTCCTATGAATATATTATGTAACAAGTCTATACAAAGAAATAATATGAATTTTAAACAATGAAACAAGATTTCCAAGAAAATAAAAGGGCTTTTGTTTATTTCTGATACTTATCAAAGTTTGAAGCTTAAAATATTTTAGGGTATTTGTTTCGAAACCCTAGAGCCAATGACTATGTTGTTTGACTCAAGTCAACAAAAATACTATAATCATTACACCAAACAAAACCCTTGACCATCACTGGAACCGAGGTGAAACTACTATCGACACTGGTAATAAACTAATTAAACGAATAAGAATAATCAACAGACATGTGTATTAAACACCATGTCGTATATGTTCTTTAAAGTCACCAAGAATAAACAAAATTTAAAAACTATAAGAAAACTATCTTATACTTATATAATGAACAATGAGTTCGTATACGAAGGCATGTTATCCAACTTTATATTCAACCCACGATGAAGTTGACTCTAAGTCAATTTCATATTCACTAGTGGGAATATGCTTTGAGTCAAGTACATGTTTCAACGTCCTCATGGATTAAACTTTGCTCAAAGGGTTTTGAGGAACATTGTACAGGAAGCAGAGTGTTAAACGAATATTAAAACAATGATGTATAAATCTAATATCTCGGATGGTAGATGGATAAATCCTTACCTTAGGGTTGGATTACCCATCGAATATACGACTAAATAAATTACCCTCTTATGTAAAAGGGTTATGTGATGCAAACCCCGTTATTTGGTTAACATGAGTGTTAAACATTTACATAGCAAGGGCTTGTAATAGTCCCGCATACAAAACGATACCATGTGTAAGAATTGACATGAGATAACAAAACCTAAAGACTTAGACTGCAAACAAAATCATGGTTACCATAAGAGTGTACAAGCACGTGGGTTTGGTCAAAGAAAACCAAGACAACCTACAAAGCAAATGCAATACAACAACATTTTGCATCGAATTACACCCAAAACTAAGAAAATGAAATGGCATGAGGAAGAATTACTTGGGGAATTTAAGAAAATCAAACCACCTAGTTTTGATGGTGAGTTTGAGGAAGGAGAAAAAGCTTGGCTACTGAACATGAGTAAATACTTCTGAATCTACCATTACCCAGGAAACTTGAGGGATAGATTAGTTGTGTATCAACGAAACAAAAAAGTTGATATTTGGTGGTAGGAAACAAAAACAATTAATAAGATCAGGACTAGTGAGTTGAATTGGAAAATATTCAAGAAATATTTTAAACAAAAATATCTAAGGAAATAATACTATGATGAAAAGGCTAATGGGTTCCATGATCTTAAAATAGTACATATGTCTATTGGGGACTTTGTCACTAAATTTGTGAATTTGATGAGATATGTATCTTACCTTAGAGAGGAGAAGGAAAACGTTCAACGGTTCATCAATTATTTGCCTCAAGCATATAAAGACAAAATTTAATTTCTTAATCCAAAGACAATGGATGAAGTAATAAGGCATGCTAAACTATGCTTTACTCAATTTAAATAGAGGTATGAAAATACAAAAACACGACAGTATAAAAACAAGGACAAGTTTGATCCTAGGAAGAAACAATTTAAGCATCCTTGACAACAATCACACAGTGCACCAGTTAGGAGAAACATATTCATTGGACAACAAAGTGTATCAGTTCAAAACAACAATAAACCTATAGGTTTGGTGAACAAGGCAGTTAGGGAGACAGTTAAGTTTCCTCTTCAGTGTTGGGGTTGCAAAGAACCTCATTTATACCGAGACTGTCCTTTAAATAAAAACATAAATAAGGCAGTACATAATGTTCAAGAAGCAACAACAATAAATGACATCACTCGAAGTATTCACAAGACCAATGTTGCCTTGGAAAGTTGACATGATGTATCTATATTAATAGACCTTGGTGCAAGTCTAAATTATATTTCACCTATAGTGGTAGAAAGTTGTAAACTAGAAAAAGTTAAACATAAGAAATATTGGCTAGTTCAATTAGCTAGAGGCATAAAAAGAAAAGTTATTGAAATGATAAAAGACTATACAATTAATATGGATGGAATGGAAACCAAGAGAGATATAAATATTTTACCATTAGGATCCTATGATTTACTCATAGGCATGTATTAGCTGGAAAAACATTTAGCTATTGTAAACTATTGTGACAAGATTTTTAATTGTTTATATGATTTTGGCAAAAGAAAAACAGTAAAAGGAATACCACGGAGAGTGTCAGTAAGACAAATCTCTGCTTTACAATTAAAAATAAATGCAAGGAAAGGCTGTGAGATTTGTGTTGTGCACATATATGAAAGTATTGAAGCGATGAATGAAAATTTGCTAATCGAGGATCCAATACCAAGATAGGTCCAAGATGTATTCCTTGAAGAAATTCCAGGATTATCACCAATACAAGATATATATTTCACCATATATTTAGTACCCGGATCTACATCGGTGTCTAAATCCCCTTAGTGTCTAAACTTAAGATGCAACTTCAAGAGCTGATGGATAAGCAATATATCATACCTAGTGTATCTTCGTGGGGAGCACCAATTTTGTTTGTTAAAAAGAAAGATGGAACCTTCCGATTGTGCATTGATTATAAACAACTTAACAAGATGACAATTAAAAACAAATATCCTTTACCCTGCATTGATGACTTGTTTGATCAAGTCTAAGGAGCTAATATTTTCTCTAAGATAGATTTGCATTCAAGATACCATCAAGTTAGAATTAAAGAAGAGGACATTCATAACTGCTTTTTGAACTAGATATGGACACTATGAATTTGTAGTGGCACATTTTGGTTTAACAAACATACCTTCTACATTTACGTGTTTAATGAAAAGTGTGTTGAGAAAATATCTAGACAATTTTGTAATTGTGTTCATAGATGAGATATTGATATATTCAAAAACCAAAGAAGAACATGAGGAACACTTGAAAATGGTTTTGCAGACTCTTAGGGAGCATCAACTGTATGCAAAGTTCAATAAATGTGAATTTTATTAGGATGAAGTATAGTATTTGGGACATGTAATTTCAGTTGAAGGGATCTCAATTGATCCGAAAAGGTCAAGGCCATCCTAGACTAGCCGGTGTCAAAGGATGTGTCAGATGTCCGACCTTTCATGTGCATCATAGGGTATTGTTGTAGATTCATATAAGGGTTTTCAAAACTTACATATCCAATAACCTCTTTGCAGAAAAAAGGAACCAGATTTAAATGGACAAAAAAATGTCAAGAAAGTTTTGAAAAATTGAAACAGTTATTAACCACGACACTTATTTTGAAGATAACAAACCCACATAAATATTTGGTGGTTTGTATTGATGCCTCAAAAGAAGGGTTAGGAGGAGTGCTATTACATGATGATCATGTGATTTCTTACAAATCACGAAAATTGAAACCTCATGAAAATAACTATGCAACACATGATCTAGAATTAACCGCTTTGTGCATGCTTTAAAAATGTGGCGACACTACTTGCTAGGTAGGAGATTTTTATTGAAAATAGATAATATTAGCCTTAAGTACTTTTTTCGATCAACAAAACTTGAATGCAAGACATGCAAGATGCTTATCTTTCCTAAGTGAGTATGATTTTAAGATAAAACACATTAAAGGAAAAGAAAACAAAAAAATAAATGCACTCAATAGAAAATTGCATGCAATTTTTAGTAGTAATATGCAAATTGATTTAAAAGAGAGAATAATTTCAACAACAGAAAATGATGAAATTTACAAGAAATTACAAGAATAATTATAGAATAATAAATCAACAGAGTAAGAATCAAAATTTAGATGTAATCAGGATGGTTTAGTGCAATATAAATAAACAATTTATGTTCCAATCACAACTTTGAAAAATTTAACATTAATTGAAGTACATAAGAAATCTTATCCAAGTCACCTAGGTTACCAAAAGACTATCACAACCTCGAAAAAATAATATTTATGGCCTAGAATGAAAACTGAAGTAGTTGAATATCTTGCTAGGTGCCTTGAGTGCCAACAAGTTAAAGCTAAGAACCTTCACCCAACTGGATTATTGCAACCGATGCCCATTCTTGAGTGGAAATGGGAAGTAATAAGCATGGATTTTATTACAGGATTGCCTACAACTAAGAAACAAAATGACTCTATTATGGTAGAAGTAGACAAACTTACTAAAGTTGCACACTTTATTCCAGTGAAATCAACTCATAAAGTTATAAACATTGCGAAGAATTTTATGAAGGAAATATTTAGGATGCATGGTTTACCCAAAACTATAACTTCATACGGGGAAACAAAATTTACCTCGAATTTATGGAAGGATTTGTTCAGTGGTTTAGATACTCAGTTGAATTTTAGTACCACTTATCATCCTCAAACTGACGGTCAGACCGAAAGGACTAACTGAATCATAGAGGATATGTTGGATATGTATGTGATGTATTGTCCCACAAAGTGGGAAGAGTACCTTCATCTGGTTGAGTTTTCATATAATAATGGTTATCAGACATCTTTAAAGATGAGTGATTTTGAGGTAATGTGCGATAGGAAGTGTTGAACACATGTTAGTTGGGACAACTTGGTTGACAAAATTAATTTGGGTCCATATATGCTAAAAGAAATGGAAACAATCATTCAAAAAGAAAAACATAATTTGAAAAGTGCACAGGACAAACTAAAGAGCTTTGCAGATTTAAAAAAGAACACATGCAAAATTCAATATAGGGGATCATGTTTATCTTAAAGTCAAATATAGAAACAATTCATTAAAATTGGGAAAGAGTACCAAGTTGGCACCATTGTATTGTGGGCCATTTCAAGTGCTTTCCAGAGTGGGAACAATGGCCTATCAACTTGCACTTCCATCCAATTTAAAATTTCATAATGTGTTTCATGTTTCATTGTCAAAGAAGTATGTACATGATCTAACTCGTATTTTAAATCGAAATGTGATTCAGGTGGAGCCCGAAGGCAAGTTTCAAGTGGAACCGCTACATATTCTCAACATGAAGGAAATTATGTTGTGGAACTGAGCCATCGCTTAGGTTAAAGTGCATTGGAGGCACTTTAGACCCAAGGAGTCTACTTGGGAAATGGAAGAATCCATGAGGAAGGCATATCCATTCATGTTCGATAGCTAAGATGCTCAGATTGGAACACCAGAAACAATGTTCAATTCAAGGGGGAGAGTATCTAATGTCCCTAAGTTTACAAACATTTAAACATTTTAATTTTATAGTTTATGTTGTATTGGAAAAGACTCATGTGAAATTATATCATCATAAACATTGATGATGATGAATGTTTTTGTAAATATTATTTTTAATTTATTTAATTAACAAGAAACAAACTGATTAGAGAATTCACTTACAAAGAGTAAATCATTATTCCATGGGTGAGTGAAAGGGATAAAATCCATCAGAGTAATTATTGTCCATGGGATAAGTGGAACCCTACTCCCAAAGGTGTGGGATGTGAGGGAACAAGCTAGCACAAAGTTAGGCCAATAATATTACTCGGGGCTAGGGATGAGGCTAACTTGAAAAATACATACACAAGCTGTTATATACAAGTATGTTATGAGGCAGGACGTTGCTGAGTACTTGTGAGGAAATTGAGTTTGATAGTTATGAGGATGAATCAAACTCTAAGATATCTGGATAAGGTTAAACAATTTTCATTCCCTATGGAATAATGATTTAGGCTCATGGGTGACAAGAACAAGTAATCTTAGTTGTTCATGTCTATGGTTGGGAGGAAGTGGTTCTCTACTCAGTTTGTTTCCCAAGTTTTGAAACAGACTCAAATATGTTTCTTTGTTTAATGAATGGTAAATAGTTATAGTTGAGGATGATTATAAAAAATGCAATGTTGGTATAACTAAATATATACATTTTCTGTATTCTTTTTATTATTGGTTTTGTTGCAGCAATAAGTGTTCATACATATGCAACATGCTAAATTTTCGAATGAAACTATCTTTTATAAAGAGTGCAAAGAGGAAAAAAAGTCGTTATAGAATAACATGTAGAATAATATTCATGCCAAAAGATTATCACATATAGATAATGAGAATCCATGGATATGTACAATAGAAGTATAACATATTCATAAGTATATATATTATATTTTTCTAGGCAATAGTTTCTTTTCAAAAATCTTTCGTACAAAAGAATCTCAAGTGTAAAAATATTTAAATGGTGCATTTATCTATAGACTGAAAATACATTGCGATAACAAAAGACTGGTTTCTATTTTGAAGTAGCCTGGAAATAAAATTATAATAGTTTAGGAGAAAAAGTGTTCATATGAATATATTATGTAACCAGTCTATAGAAAGAAATAGTATGAATTTTAAACACTGTTTATTTTTTATACTTATCAAAGTTTGAAGCTTAAAATATTTCAGACTATTTGTTTCAAAACCCTAGAGCCAACGACTATGTCGTTTGACTCAAGTCAACAACAATACTATAATCGTTACACCCAAAAAAAACCCTCGACCATCACCGGAACCGAGGTGAAACTACTATCGACACTGGTAATAAACTAATTAAATGAATAAGAATAATCAAGAGACCGATGTAGTAATGGTATTGTCAGAGGTAATTACCGTGAGAGTAATGGCGCCAAGCATGGCCGAGTTTCCAACTAGTTGTTAACTCAACTTACCATAATGACAACTCAGACTAAATGAAAAGTTAACGAGGCATGGTTATGAGAAAATTTGATGTGTAATAAATTGGAGTACAAGAAAATGTATTGTGTTAAATATTTAGACCGAAAATCCATAAGAACCAAAGGCCGAGAGCCATGGATGAAAATGTAACCCTATAATTAGTACTTTATACTTATGGTAAAGGTTTATTAACATTGACTTGACTAAAGTATGTGGATTTGATCCACCATAACTCTATGTTAGAGTAATAAGTAATTTATAATAACGATAAGTGCATATATCTGTTTTTAGATTTCTGTGGTGAGTATTTTCAAAGTTGTTTGCCGGATAATCCACAGTTGGTGTCATTTTTGTCATCGACATTTCGAATCCGAATCGGGATTCATCATCAGGACTATATATATATATATATATATATATATGAAGAAAATAATTTAAAAGTTCTAATATAAAACATATACATGAATCAATGTGTGAGTACTTGGTGTAATAAGTTGTGACTATTTTCATTATAGAGCGCAATAACTTTTTATGCTTGTGAAGAGAATTTATTCCAAGTGTTGTTGGTGATTAGTACCAGAACTTCGGATGAGTACTCTACTATGGAAACACCATGATGATTAGATAAATAACAATGTACAGTTATAATCCAAGAGGTTTATCCTTTACAAATGAAGTTATACGAGAAGGATTTAATTATAACTTTACTAGATAATACTTTTAACAATGATATTTAATTAAAAATAAAAAAACAAAAAATTTAAGGTTTGGTGATGTTACATTATAAGCACCTAAATATATGTTATTGGGAACCAAGGTTTAACTCTCTAAAACCTAGGGAAAGAAACTCATATGTTTGGATTAAAATGCCATACTTACATTTAGAATTAAGGATAGATGGAATCTTCATAGAAGTAGGATATACCCTAGGAAGGTTCATAACCATGGATGAAAAAAAACAAAACAATGGACTGCAATGTTTCAATGGGAAGGATCTATGTGAAACTAGACTCAGGGAATGGCCTTCCAAATGGGATTTATATATTGGGGGATGGAAAATAGCATGGGAAAGTATTATACTATGAGAAAGTACTTTTTAGATGTCCCAAACGCATTCACTATGGGCATCTCAAAAATACCTTCCCAGAGAGGGAATAATATGATATTATGGATGAAGCGATGATGTTCCTCAACAAAACAATGTATAGAGATGAATCCTTGACTATGATATGAAACTCCTTCAATAAGGCCTAAAATCATTGGTAACTAGATAAGAACTATAGAGGGAGTGCATAGTGGGGAGGGCATAAGAATAAATCTCGCATTACCAAAGGCTTAGCATCAATATCAAAGGAATATGGGTGAACCCTTCCAAATTATGCAATATGAATTGGATATGGCCCTAACACATGAAGGAAAAGGTAATAGAACCATGGGAGACATGTGCCCCCTGATTCTCTCTACATTAGAAATTGACTACCCTATCATAGATGAGGAGTGGATAAATGAGTTAAAAAATCCAATAGAAATTGAAGGTTGGGGCCCTATTTCACCATAATTCATCCATGAAATGTTGTCTCAAGTATTTGAGTAGAAGGTATCACTAGGCCTCACTAAGGAAGGGGATAATAAAATGAAAATGGATGAGAAAAATAGGAGTACTCTCACACCAAACCTTACTAAGGAAAGTAATAATCAAATGAATGTGGATGAGCGAGAGAAAAACCCCATAATAGGAGTATGAGGTTCATAATACTCATCTAACAAAGAAGAGCCTCCATTCACAAAGTAAAGGTACCAGCTTAGATCATAAAAAAAAGGATCATGGAGAAGTGAATAAGGGAGGGCTATAAATGGATGGTAAACAAAAACTACAAAGGAATTAAGGAAGGAAGTCACATATTCACCAAGAAAAAAAGAAATCCAAGGAAGAGACAAGCAAAAGGAAACAAAATTCCATTGAAGAGGCACTTAGAGGAAAGAAATCCTCCCAGGGGGTAGGAGATGATTTGTCTTTCTCTTAACATAAGTCGATTAGGTTCTCCCTTTAGAAAAAACTCACTCAAGAGGGCATAAATACATGTAGAGTTGAAGTCCACTATGTACAAGAAACTATGGTAAGTAGCAGGGATGCTATAGATTGTCTTAGAAAAATACTTAAGGTCCGAGATTTTGTGGCATGTAATACTAGAGGAAGATCTGGAGGACTATTGGTGGGATGGAAGAATACTTGTAACTATAACAACCATACTAATTTGTAGTCAACTATAATTTGTACCCTATATGTGCAAGAGTTGGATAGGGAATTTCATTTTTTTTAACTTCTATGAGTCATATAGAATAGACAAGATCATTGGGGAAGATCTTGAATATTGATTTCTTGCAGAGATCATTAGAGGAGGATACTTAAAAATTAGACTTAGAATAGAGAATATGCAAGCCCTAATAAATTGTTTTTTTACTCTCTAAAGTTGTTTGAGGACAAAGATGTGGTAGATGTTGAACCTAGAAAGTTGAGTCCAACCTAGAGGAATAGATGAATAGGGAGAGCTACTATTGTGAAAATATTGGACCACTTTTTGGTCTTTGATAGAATCTTGGAAAAAATTGAAAGGTATAGATCATGGGTGAGAGTGGAAGAAACCTCAAATCACCATTATATCATCTTACAATTGGAAAAAATAGTTAAAAGGGATCCTTCCCATACAAGTTCAATTATTATTGGCTAAAAATAAAAATAAAATAGGAAATTAATATAGAAACAATGGAATCATTATGATCACTCATATGGAGGAAGTGTTATGTATACATGAGAACTTGATATGGATTAAGATAAAATATAAGGAACATATCAAGAATCAAAACAATGCCATTTAGATTGAACTAAACAATCTTGAAGGAAGAATGGAGGGATATTGAGAGCTTAAAAATGGATCCATATTTGAAGAAATCAAAAGGGAAATTCAAAAGATGGAAGGGGAGAGGAGTAAATTAGTTTCATGGGAAGAGGCTTATTGGAGACAAAAATGTAGAGTAATATGGTTAAAGGAGGGGGATGAAAACACTAAATTTTTTCATGGATTTTCTTAGGCTAGAAAAGTACATAATGCTATATGGGAAGACAAAGACAAATATGGAACAATCAAGACAAGATTTGAAGGAATATCCAAATTTGTCGTGGATTATCTCAAAGGGATCTACTCCAAACTTGAGTAGAGTAATATAGGGGAGATCCTAAAAACCTTATCTTTCTTCCCTAGATTGGTTAGTGATGAGAAGATTAAATCCTTGAAGGCTCTTGTAAGTGACGAAGAACTAAAATGAATAATAAAATCCTTTTCAAAATGATAAATCTCCAAGCCTTGATGGTTGGCCTATGGAGTTCTACAAAAGTTTCTTCGACCTTATAGAGAAGGACCTTCTTATTACAATAGAGGAATCACCAGATTGAGTACAATTTTCAAACCCATTAACTCGACTTTATTACTACCATTCATAAAGAAAAAATTCCACACACATATGATTCTTCTAGGCTAATTTATTTATGTGATTGCATTTATAAAATCATTTCCAAAGTGCTATCTAGGAGGATGAAACCCATTCTTTTGAGCATCATCCCCCAAGAGCAATTAGGGTTTTTAGAGAGAAGGGACATATGTGATGTTGTAAGAATAGTTCAAGAGGTTTTACACTCCATAATAAGAAGAACCCCTCCATGGTCATAAAGTTGGATCTATTTAAAGCATATGATAGGGTTGATTGGAACCTCCTTAGGTTTGTACCACTGCATGCTACTTTTGATCCTCACACAATAAGTTGGAATGAAGATTTTTCCTCCATAACATCTTTTGTAGTACTGGTTAATGGTTCTCCTTCCAATTTCTTCAAACCTAAAAGAGGTCTAAGAAATGGTTTCCCTCTATCTCTAGTTCTTTACTCACTAGTTTTTTTTTTCAAAGAAAAAAAGCATAATTTTATTTCATCAAAATGTGAACAAAATTACATTTTGCATATACACTTTTGTAGTGTATACCTAGTACATTTTGAGTCTATAATCTGGTTGCTAGTGTTGTAGCTCAAAAACAGATTTCTGCAGTTGCACTTTTAAAAGGTCTTTCTGATCCCTTTAAAGATTATGTGTTATTTTTGCTACTATATGTAGCTCATAAAGTCCCTGATGATGGGTTGTTTGCACATAGTGTTCATGTTGATTCTTAGCTGCTTGTAAACAAAAAGTTTAATTTATCGTGTTGTATTTGACAGTTTGTTTGAAATCATTCAAAAAATGGTTGATGTAGATATTCATGGACCTGGTCATTTTGTACCTCTGTTACTTTCCATTGGCCCAAAGCCAGATGAAGCCCCTGTTTCGACCTCCTTTCCACTTCTTTATTCCTTTTACTGTAGACATGTTGGCAAGTAAGTGAGTCAAAAGAGGTCTGTAAGAGAGTTATGTATTCCACTAAGGTAGCAAGTCTAGTGTTTGAACATCTTTGTGTGCCTCTTATCCAATTTATGACATTAATGGAATCCCCAAAAAACATTTAAGGAGTGACAACCCTTTTCAATGGCGAAGGCAATGAGAAGTTTAAGGATCAATAGTTTGGAAAAATTGTTTGTTCTCGTCCCTAAGACAAAGGTCATAGAAAATTAGTGGGAGTCTGATAAAAAGAGAATCCCTCCACCCCCAAAGAGGTTGTTTTGTGAGGCCCCATGAAAGAAACCCCATGAAATTGTTTTTTCAATCTCAACCTCTTGAAACTATCTAGTATTGACTCTATCTTCCCGGGTGGATAGAAAGGAAAAAATGGCTAAACTCTTTTCCATTGTAATCTCTGGTGCCAAAGGAACACCTTTGAAAATTAGGGAGTTTCGTGCTATCCAAACACCCAAAATTATCAAAAGGGGTAAGGCTCTAAGGCCCTTGTAAACTCTAGTCGACCACCAATTTTTCCAAGCGTGTTCCAAATTTGGCCCAAACTAGTTGCAACAAAGGTCCAAGATTCTCGAAAATTCAGTCCATACTTCAATGATGTAACGACATTCCAAAAAGAGATGAAAAGTATTTTCTCCTTCAGATTTACAGAGAGTGCACCATCCTAGACCATTAGTATTTATTTTCTATAGAATTTTTGAGGTCAACACTTTGTTATTTAAGACATTCCACATGAATAATCTTGTTTTGGCTGGGAAATTAAGCTTCCAAATATTTCCCCACCACTAGACATGCTCTCGATGAAACAAGTCTGAGTTTCATTTTAGGTAGCCCATCTTTGGTGTGTATATCCCCGAAGGAGTCGTGTCCCAAATCAATTCATCCTCACAGTCCCTAAGCCTGATCTATATTTTCTTTAAAAAATTTAAGTACCTTTCCATCTCTAAAACTTCATCATCTTCTAAACCCAACCCGCTTTCTGAATTCCATCCTTGTGACCAGTTTGTGGTAAGTCTTGGCTCAACGAGTTTAAATAAAGTGTCAAAACCATTTGTTTTCAAATGATGGAGGAGTTGGTCGAAGAGTATGTGATTTACTTCACATACCGACCAAGTGTCTATCCCCAATCTAAAACATTGTCTATTACCTATCTTCCATGCAAGTCCATTTTCAATGACCGAGAAATCATTTATGACCACCTTCCAAATCACTAAGGCACCTTTCAAGTATTTTTGTGGACTTCTGATCCATGTCTCCAAGAGAATCAACTCAATATATTTTTTCACCACTACCTTAGTCCACAGACTAGAAGAGTTTAGAAGATGCCAACCTCCCTTTGTCGTCAGATCTTTGGAAAAGAGAAAAATATTTTCCAGGCCCCATCCTCCAAGATCCTTTGGAACAATGATCTTTTCCCATCGAACCCAAGGAGTTACATGTGATTCTTTCTTACCACTCCAAAGGAATTTGAAGGTGAGTTTTCTTGTTGCTTCCAAGATTCCTTTTGGAATCCAAGAGAGTCACATCCAGTAAACTGGAATAGCTTCCAATACTGACTTAACTAGAACAAGTCTGCCAGTGCATGAAAGCCACCCATGGCTCCAAATGTTTAGTATTTTATTCATTTTCTTCAAAATCCACTTCCAATCTTCTTTTTTATAGTCGTTTGGTTTTAGAAAGAAACCCAAATATTTTAGACCATCGTCTAGTTTCTTTTCCTCAAAAGGGAAGAAAATCCTAAGGGTTTGACATTCTTCTTCAAAGAGTAAATTTGGAGTGAGGGATGATTTTCCTTCATCAATTTTCATGCCAGTTGCTTTGGAGAAAAGAAGAAGTATGTTCTTTAAAGTTTCAACCTCCCTTATGGATCCTACACTGAAGATTAACACATCGAGTCAATGAAGAGAAGGTGAGTAAGTTGCAGAGCTTGCGTAATTTTGATTTCAAAGAAAGAACCCAATCTTTTTGCTTTCGAGATAGCTCTGCTAAGGCCTTCAACGACTAAGAGGAAAAGAAGAGGTGAGAGCGGACACCCTTGTCTTAAACCTCTTTTTGAAGGAAAAAAAGGTGAGGCAATAAGAACTAAAAAGGAAACTGTAGTGAGAGAGTTCATGAACTAGTTGATGAAAGGAACTGCAAAGCCCAAATGTGTTAGCAACAAACGAATGAAAATACAACTTACTCTATCGTAGGATTTGGAGAGATCAATTTTTAGCACTACGCCTTTTAATTTTCTAGACTTCATATTGTGAACTCCTTCTTGTGCTACCCCTATAGCTTCATGAATTTGTCTACCTTCCAAGAAATCAAACTGCTCTCTCGAGATTCTTTCTGAAAGTATTATTTTCACTCTTCTTGCAATAACATTTGAGATAATTTTATAGACACAATTGCAGAGTGAAATTGGACGAAAATCATCTAAGGTCTCAAGATTATCTGTTTTGGGGACCAAAGTTATGAAGGTAGAGTTTAGGATTTGTGGTATTCACCTTGAAACTCTGGTGTCTTCTACCATCGTTAGCAAATTTTGTCCCAGAAGCTCATAAAAACACAGAAAGAATTCAATAGTCCAACCATCTGGACTAGGGATTTTGTCTTTTTGAAAGCTGTGAATAACTTCTTTTAATTCTTCTTTTGTTACTTCTTCCATCAAGAGTCTATTGTCTGTTTCATCTACAAATCTTGGAAAAATTTGAGTCATTTGGACCACTTCTTCTATGGAGGCTTGGATTTCTTCTTTGAAGAGTTTTTGAAAAAAAAAAATCCCCAACCTTGACATACCTTCAAAAGAGTTCTCCAAATTTCCTTCCTGATCTTTCAGCTACCAAATGGTATTGACATTCCTCCTACCTTTAGAAAAGGCATGAAAAAACTTTGTATTCTCATCTCCACTTGCCAGCCATATAGCTTTGCTTTTTAGTCTCCACGATTCTTCCTTTTCCTTGAGTAGTTTGTTTCTTCTATTCTCCAAACGTAGTAAAGAAATATTAGACTCGGGAGTGGCAAAATCCCCCCTTCTTCTTCAAAGAAAATTTATAGCTCAGATTCAATTTGTTTTAGTTCCTTGTCCTCATTTTGTCTTTTTTGAAAATCCCAAGGCTTTACTTTTTCTTTGATCCTTTTCATATTTTCTACAAAATGAAAGGTTTTCAACTAGTGGTTTTCCTAGTGAAAGGGTGTCCAATTCTCTTTTACAAGATTAATAAAAGAGTCATCCTCTAGCCAAGTCCTGATAAATTTAAAAGGGATAGCTAGATTTTTTGAGCCCTGTCTGAACTCCAGGAAGATCGGGTAATGATCTAAGATACTTCCACTTCTTATCCACTGTTTCATTGTAAGTTTATTTTCCATAAGAGAGTCAACTATTAAAAAATGATCCATCCTTTTGGCTACTCCATCCTCCCCCACCATGTTTTTTCTCCATGTTGGTTTGAGAAAGATGGGATCTAGGTCAGTTTGTTTGCAGTCAACAAATTTTTGACCAAAGTAGTCTGCCAACGGGTCATCTCTAGCATGTAAACCCCAGACTTCTGAAGGTCCCAGGGAGAAATTTAAATCTCCCCCTAAGATCACCAAGTGGTCTTTTAGAAAGGAATTATTGAAGAGATTGTCCCAGAAAGGTTTTTTGTTATGATAAGGGCCATAGACATTTAGAATGTGAAGATATTCCCTTAACTCTGGGGCCAAAACAATAATTCCTAGCCCATAATCCATACCCCAGACATTTGTGACTTGAACAGTCTGGGTATTCCATCCTATTTCCAATCCCCCTGATCTTCCTAAGGCATCCAAGGTTTCAAAATTCCATCTAGGAAGTAACACTCCAATATATATTTTACCTCCTCTCCTTCCCCCAAAGTTTCTTGTAACAACAATACATCGGGGTGTTTCGAGAAAATAACCCTTTTTAAATATTGTTTTCTAAGGGAACCGACCAAACCCCTACATTTGAAAGACGTGCACTTCATCCATAAACCTTTCCCTGGGGCCTCATTTCTCTAAGTTCCCTTTCAATCGACTGTTGTTTCCCCGCTAGAAGTTCAAGCCTGGCTTTTGATTGAGCTTTTGAAAACAAGGATTTCCTCCCATGACCCCCTTTATCCAGTGAATAAATCACTTCCTTTCCCAGGCCTCCCGAGGGTATGGTTTTCTTATGGGATCTAATAAAATAACGAGTTGACGAAATTTCATAGGGAATAGAGGATGTAGAAGAATCATCCTCTGCGTAAAAAAGCCTCTTTGGGGAAGGGAGATATCCCGGTGAAAAATTCATCTTCAAAGTGTCTAAGCCTCTAAGGGCCTGTGATGAGGGACCAGTACCGAGGGACATGTTTTTGAGAGCCTCCAACTACTCATTGCCTTCTAAAGTTAATTTTTTAATTAAAACAGTAATAGGAGGAGAAAGAGGTAAAGGATTACCCGAGGCCAAGTTCCTTGAGTTTCCCATTCCAGACTTGATAATGATTAAAGGCTCAGACCCTTCTGTCGCTTTTTCAGGAAGGGGTTCTTGACTTTCTTGCAGAGGAACGCCTTGTTGTAATTCTGAAGGCCGCCTTAAGTCCGTTGAGTCTTGGGCTTCATCATTTGGGGCTCATGTATGGCTTCTCTCCTCCTCCTGTAACACTCTCTTCCCCTTGTTTCTATTGTGACTCTTTCCTCTAGTTCTTAATGGCAAGTGACAATTCAACACCAAATGCCCATACTGATGGCATTTTCGACATTTAAACGAAACATGTTCATAGTCCAAAATCTAGGAGTGGGTATAGCTTCCCCAGTTCAAATCGATTTCTTCACCTAGCCCTTCTCTAACATTTAAATTGACTAAACTCCTTGCCACTTTCCTCTGTTTTGTCTCTTCGAAGGACAAATCCGCTTCTATAAGTCCCCCAACAAATTTCCTATTGCTTTGAAAAGTTCCAAGGACCAAAAATGTAAAGGCAAAGCCAGAAGGCAGACCCAAACCAAAATTTTATCCAATTTCTCTCGACTGGCATCAAAAAGGGGGCTACAAGGCTTTAAAAATAGTGGGGAATTGTTAACACTCCAATTTTACTGAGTACCCATTTTTTAACAATCATGTGCTACAGGGAGTCGTGAACAAAAACTCTCCGATATACTTTGTTCTACATATGCCTCTGATGGGAAATTTGACCCACAAAGATTTACTCCACTTCCAGGGTCCTCCTAACTAGAATGGGGTGAAGAAAGTATAAAACCACCTTCTACCTGTGAGATCGAATAGAAGGCAAGATCTTCTTGAGGGATGAGGGAGGGTGGTATTCCTCCTTCTGTGTGCAGATGCTCAAAGGGAAAAAACTACAAAAAATCCCTAAAACAACCTTCAAAAACCTCTTCCCCCAAAGAAGGCTGAAAAAAAGTATGTTGAAATGACTTACCAGGAAAAGGAGGAGGCTCATTGTCAAGAACCGAGAGTTGTTGAGCCAGACTACTAGACGTCTCCTTCCTATCCACGCGAGCCCCAAAAATTCCACATGTTTCCAACCACTGCTCTTCTCCGACCATTTGGTCTCTTGTGTTGGCCATGTGGTCTGTAAAATCCTCCATAATGAATCCCTGAGTCTCCAGGTCCACCATTCCTCGTGCTAGCCAAAAAAAGGAAAAAAAAAACGCCACAAAAATACCACTACCTCACTACGAAAATGCTAAAAAAAAGAAATTGCCTGAGGTCCTGCGTGTAGACCTCCTTACTAAACCCTAACCATGGTCCTATGTCTACAGACCATAGACCGGGAAGCCTAACTGCAGATGAGAAACAAATCACCATTTACTCACTAGTTATTGAAGGGATAGTATATATTGAATACCTTAAAATCTAAAGGGAAGTTTAAAGGAGTTCAAATGAAACAAAATCTCAACATTTCTCACCTGTTTTTTGTGGATGATGTACTTTTATTAGGGATGGGTACTATTAATGAAGCAAAGGAAATAGGTGAATCCCTAAAGACCTATTGTGTAGTCATAGAGATAGATGTCAACTATGACAAATCCACTATTGTTTTATTCTAGGTTGAAGAATATGGATGGAATAGAATCAGACTCACTCTACTTCCATTCCAAGTAAAAAAAATTGAGGATCCTATGAAGTACTTGGGATTCCACCAAGTGGTCAATTATTACTCATTCAAGGACTAGTTATGGTGGTGGTGGTTGTGCAATAGGTGGGTTTCAATAAGAGACAAACGAACACTAATCAATATTTTTATTGAGGAAACACTAGTGTGTTGTATGTCAGTGGACTACATTCCAAAAGGAATCCTCAACAAAATTAGGAATATCTATTTTAGATATATTTGGATAGGAAATAAGAGAAAAAAGGTATCACCTTTATGAGTTAGAAAAAACTTGCAAAGCCAAAAAAAAATCGGAGGATGGGAATAAAAAGTCCTACCAAATTTTCAAAGGCTCTAGTTCCAAGGGGAGTGTGGAGATTTATGTCCATTGATGGACTTGGGAAATTGGTGATAATTAAAAAGTATATTGAACCTATAATAATTGAGGAGTGGATTTGCAACCGTAGAAAAACGGGAGTGGGAGGTTTATCAAGTTAAAAAGCTCTCGTGATAGCTTATCCATTGATATGGGACAACTTGGAATGGTTGATAGGAAACAAACATAAGGTTAGAATAGAAAGAGACCCATGGGTTCGAGGATTGATAATGAATAGATTATTTGATTAGTTTTTGAACTTCCTTGATGAAATAAACATTCACACACTAGTAAAGGTGTATGATAGTCACCTAGAAACCCGATGGAAGGTAGAATGGAGAATGACAAATCATTTAGGCATCCCTAAACAATTGGCAATGGAGTGGAATCAATATGTATTTGCACTAAATAATGCCTCTATAAGACTACGAGATCATCCTAACAAGATGATTTGGGCCGAAAATCTAGAAGAAGGCACATACAAAGATTACAAAAGGATATGAAAAATCTATGGAAACTTTGGATGATGTGCAGTGGAAATGAAATTTAATATGGAAACTTCAAGCTCCATTGAAAAATAGAAAATTTCTATGACTTATCATGCAAAGTAGCATATTAACATGGGATACTCTTCAAAGGAGATCATGGTAGGGACCTGACCTATGTTTTTTGTGTAAGGAAAATGTAGAAAGTGTCAACCATCACTTCATAAAATGCCACTTCTCTAAAGAGGTCTAGAATGCAATTAAAAGACAGATATGGGGTAACAATAATTGGGATTGAGAAGCAATAAAAGAAACTCTAACATCATGTTTAGAATATGTTAATGTCAAGAAAAAACAACATTCTTTCATTGTTTTGTAATCAGATCAATATATCTAACTGGAAATGAGGCAATATTCCAAGGATTAGATACAAGCCCTCTTCGTACTTATTACAAAATTAAGGAAGCCTATGCAAATTTTGAAAAAAAAAACAAAAAAACAAAATAATATGGAATATGTAGACTATTCAAACAAGACATATGGATTCTTTGATGGAGTTGCAAACAAAGATCCAAACACAGGTGGAGTTGGTGGAATTTTGGTGTTAAATGAAAATTATAAGGCCCTATTTGAATGTGTTATCTAATAGGGAACTAATAATTTTTCTAAAACAAAAGCCATCACCATCTTAATGACCATAGCTAAGGAAGAAGATATCAATGAGATTGACATTTATGGTAACTCCAAGTTGGTTGTGGATTAGCTAAATGGAGGCAGATCTCAAAGAAACATAACATGGGTCTACATAACAACTTGCAAAAGATATTAAAACAATTTCTAACATATTGTGAGCATAACCAAGAAGTGGATAAACTATCCAACATGGGGCTAATTCATTTCTAACATATACATTGTGAGCATAACCAAGAAGTGGATAAACTATCCAACATGCATGCATGTTGGACATCAAGGTTCATTATTTATGAAAACCTTTTATAATGGGGTAGAGGGAATCCTCCAATGAAGGTCCTCAAGGTAGTAGACAACTCAAGGTATTGAGACATTTTGGTGATGAAGAGAACTTGATGGTGATGATGCCCTTTGGGAGATTGTGTTGGTGAGGTTGTTGATACCAATTTTTCAATCTGTTGATGTTTTATTTAGAAGTTATATGAAATTAATTAGATTAGTTTGATGTTTTTTGCTCTGTCATCATTCATTTAGTGATTAAATTACACAAATGTAACCTTTTATTTTAATTAACGAAAAAGTTATCGATTTTTTCTAGGTGAAAAAATAAAATCCCAAGATTTACCTCAATCCGTTGGGTCATAGGTTTGAGTCCCATGGGGTTACCAGCTACAAGGTTGACAAACAATCTATCTTCCACCAAGAAATTTTGGGGAAGAAGGGGAAGTGCTCTATGGAGGAATGCTTGTTAACTTTCGAGTTATTAATAGCCTTTGATTGACCAAACTTAACTTTGTTCCTCGGAATATATTAAAAACTTATGCTTATAACTTAAAAACAATTTTTAATTTATTAAAAAATTTGATATAAAATAATATTTTTTAACCACCTTTATCTCATAATTGTTATTCATGTAAAATAAATATTACTTGACTTAGAAATCTTTTAAAAAAAATAAAAATAATCTAAATCAATTCCAAAATTATATTCCCAAAGTTTGCATGTAAACATTTTGATTACTTGAGAAGCTTGACATCCCTTTAGGTTCCTGGGGAACATAATAGGCTTAGGAAAAAAGCATTTCTCTAGAGAGAGTTTTTATGATCATAAGTTGATTTGGAAAGTATTTTAAATAATTTAAATATTATAAATAAAATTGAAATTAATTAAAATAATAATAAAAAGATTTTCATAATTAATAAAAAATATTGATAATAATGATAAATAAATTTTATTGAGATTAATATTGTTTATTGATAAATAAATTTTATTGAGATTAATGATAAATAAATTTTATTTTTTAATTAAAAATTATTATTATATTTTTTTTATGAGTTGAAAAGGTTAGGAAGGGTTATAATAAATATTTTAAAATTAAAATTTAATATAAATGTATGTAAGAAATTAAAAATATATATATATTTTTTTATTTTCAATTCTTTTAATATTATAAAAATGACAAATTATTTGTATTCACAATTTCAAAGTATAAGTTTGAATCTCATGGGTTACCATGCAAGATCAATCGACCTTCCACTTTGGGGAAGAAGGGGAAATGTTCTACTAAATAACTTTTTTGATTGACCAAACTTACCTTTGTTCTTCTAAATATATATACAACTTGTATATGTAACTTAAAACCATTTTCAAAATAACAAAATATTTAATAAAAAATAATTCTTTATCTCATAATTATTATTCAGATAAATAAATCTTAATTTAAAACAAAATTATTATAAATATATGTTATTATTATTATAATAATAAATATTAATTTAAAATAAATTTTCATTTGCTTGTCAACATTTCACCCTCTACTTCTAATAACTTATATTTCTTCTTATAATATAAAAACTTTTCATTATTCTCATCTTCACATATACAACAATTATATATACCACTTCATTTAAATAATAATAATAATAATAATCAATTCCAAAAATATATTTCTAAATTTGCATGAGAATTCTTCACTTAGTAAACGCCACTTAAGTTAACTTTTAGGACTAAGAAATTAAGATTTAATATAAATGTATATATAAAAATAAAATAAAAAGTGTTTTGCATTTTCTATTCTCTTAGAATCACAAAAATGATAAATTCTTTAGAACCCACAATGTTTAATTCATCAATTTCAAATATATCCATACCTAACATTGGCCTGAAAAATAAGTAAAGTGCAAAAACTTAGCTATCATTTCAAATCTTAAAGTTATACTTCCCACCCAAGTTCAATTGTAAGAGTATATGGTTGGAAGAATTGTTGTTATACTTCCCACCCAAGTTCAATTCTACCTATAGAGATATACATATCCTATACAGAGATATACATATCCTACCTACTTCTATAGAGATATACATATCCTACCTACTTCTAGATTTGAACTTATTTCTTTTTAAAAAGAAACACATATTCTTAATCATTGAATCCACTCAAACTATATATTTAGACTCACTTTCACTTTTATCTCATTACTTTTTAATTAATAAATCTTTTAAGTTTTAGTTTCTTTGTTTTTTTTCTCCTACGTAAACTAAGAGTCAATCATATTTATATTATTTGAGCGAGAAATTAAACAGCTAGATACAATAGTTGGTTTTGATTACGTTTATGGGTCCTTAATAGTTGTAATATTCTGGTTATCTACGTTATGTATTTTATAAGATAAAAAAAAAATGAAAAGTTAATATATCTAAATCCGCAAGCATTTTTTAATTAAAAAATATGTAAATAATTTGCTTTTTAAGGTTATTTTATAAGATAAAAAAAATGAAAAGTTAATATATCTAAATCCGCAAGCATTTTTTAATTAAAAAATATGTAAATAATTTGCTTTTTAAGGTTATTTTATGTTTTTTAACATAATGATGTTGATCAATGTGAAATCATTTCACATCCTTGTTAGCCTCTTTGTTTTACCAAGTGCGGTATGCAAATAATTATATACTTATTTGCTTTCCTTTTATTAATGTTTATAGTTCTAGTTTAATGATATTAACTACCCAATCACATAGGAGTGGCTTAAGGTTTGGAAATTGGTATGGAAATTGTGGGGATTGTAGTCTTTTATGTGTAATTAAGGGTTGTAATTTAATTATTTATTTTTTTGTACTTAGGAGTAGCCCCATAATCTGAGGATGTAAGATCAATTTTATTATTAATCGATGCTTAGGAGTAATATGAGCTTGTCATATGATTGATTTTTAATTATCTTATTAGTCCTTGCCTCAAGGCAGCAGGGACTTATAGGAATCGGTTTGTAGTACCGGGCACACATCCAATTTATATTTGGGCTATTTATCCAAAGTTTTTCATATGACACTTTTTCTTTACCAATCAAATACTTCGAAACATATTTTATGACCAAAAAAAACTTTTTAGGCCTTATTTGTCCTCATCTTGAGGCACAATTCCACATTATTCACAAAAATCATAGGTTAAAGCTTATATTTGCTTTGTAATTTTCGTCGAGATCAAGTAATGCTAGAAATAAACCTAGCATTACTTCTGACATTAAATGTTTTATCTAAGCTTTGCAAACTTATACCATTTTGCAATAGTGTATCATCATGCTATGGTACCTCGCCCCCTCACATGTTATGGGACATCTGACATTTCGCTGCCTAACATGCTACGAGACATCTAGGCTTTGGCATCTTCACCATCTCAAAGCTTGAAAATGCTTGGATATTTTATATCTGGTAGCTCTAGGTCTCGAAATCCTACCCTTTCTTCTGGCTGGTAGTAGGCATAGAGTTCCATCCCACTCTGTTCCATTATGTTGCCTAAGTTTCCTTACTTTTTCTTCTGGTTGGTAGTAGGCATAGAGTTCCATCCCACTCCCTTCCCTTTCGTTGCTCAAGTTTGCTTTCGCTCTTTCAGACCTAAAGAGTCAATTGAGATCATATGCTACTATTTTGTTCCATGAATGCAATTCCCTGCAATTTTTACATAAGTTAGTTATCAGACGTTGCATACACATTATGAATCAGTAGCTAGTTGCACCTTAAGACCTTTCTCCTTTCTTTTTGTCCTTAAATTCCTTCCTCTTTCCTTTATCTGATTCCTTTCTATTTTCTCTCAAGTCCCCTCCATTACATTCATGAAGTATTATTATTATTCATTCCTGAAGTATTTTTATTCATTCCCACCAGAGAAGTCAAGTATTATTATTATACATTCCTGAAGTATTATTACTCATTCCCACCAGATAAGTCTTACCAAGATATTAGTAAGAACTTTCTCTAATGTCCTTCAATGCTATCTTTTTTTTTTTTTGTAAGTGAGTTTAAGAACCTGTATTACTAAAGATGGGTTGTGGTACAAAAAAGGGGAACTCCCTGGTCTGTCGAAAAGGAAACCAGGTCAGAGGTTCCCGAGTTGTGTTTTCTGAAATAGGCAGGGGGTAGGACTGGACTGCCACCATGGGAAACCAACCCAGTCCTACCATATCCAGTTTTTGACAGCATAAGCACAAATGACATGAAAAGGATAAACAAAATAACAGTAACAGAAGTTGAGATTGACCCAGGGCTTACCCAATTGACTTGACAATGGACTAACCATACACTAGTCCAAGATAATGATATGTTTCTTCCCTTCATCCACCTGTCCCTTGTTCTCCTCCTTTTTGGGAATTGTGTGAGTCTTTCTGATAAGTGTTGGTGCTCCTTTCCCGTCGGTTGGCATGATGTCCATGTGATGGATGTAGCACAGGTAGAGGTGGAATTGAGTAGCCAATCGCTCCAACTTGGCTTTCTGGTCCGTCTCAACCTCAGTTAGCAGTTTGGTGATGGTTTCCAAACTGCTGAGGCGTCTCATGATTTCATTCAGCAGTTTTGTGTGTTCCTTTTTGTTCTCCCATCTGGCGTCCTCCCTCTCCAAGCTCACTTTGCCAATCAACATCTTTGTTTGCCATGCCATCTCCACCGTTTTTTGATAGAGGGTTTCTCTGGGCTGCATGGTTCCTGGGTCGATTACCCAGTCTGCTTCCTGAACCAAAGCATCCCATGTTTTTCCCTTGCTCTTTTCATTGATTGCCTTCTCTAGCCCGGTGATTGTTGCCTTTCCTTTCGGTGCAACCAGAGTATGAAAGTTTCCTTCCGCATATTTTTCCGCCTGCTCCATCCTTGAAACTCGTCGCGGAACGAGGAATGTTTTGAGTTCCCTTCCCCTAGGAGTTTCTTTTGTTGTGCACTCACTTCATATGCACCATCCCGTCTGGCCTATGGCTGCTCCTTTGTTGCGTTCTCAACCTGTTTCTGTCTACCCGAGGGTTCCTCCTTTCCCTGCCCTTGTATCTGTTGGTAGCCTCTGCACTTGCACTCTTCTATTTTCCTCTCTTCCTATTGTTTGTTCTCTGATCGAGCTTCCCCTACTTCGGGTTCATCCTTCCAATCATGGTCTGCCTGTAGAGGTGAAACTTCCTGTCCTTTTTCCCCATCACAGTACGTATGTTCATGATGGATCAATTGTTATCCCTATACTTTCCCTTGCCCCTGCTCGCTTGAAATACTACTGGGTAACTCCTCGTACCTGATCCTTGGCATGGTGGATCAATACTGGTTTGTGTCAATCCCTCTCGCCTTACGTCATTAACTGCCTATTGATTGTCGTCGATACTTTCCCACGGTCTTTCCCCACAAATCTTATTGTTGACACAATCTTGTTGTCATGCCATCGCCTGTTGTATAAGTTGATCTGGTATGGTGATTGGTAGTCGAGTGTTGAGCAGTCATATCCTACCTGGGTCCTACGGTCCTTTCGCTAGAAATTTCGTTGCCCTCCTCAATGTGACCTCCCTTGCTTAAGTTGTTGTCCTGATATTTTGTCGCTAGTTGAGTGCAGTCAGTTCTAAATTCTCCTTGTGGAATGTTGATCCAGGTAGTATCTAGTTCTGGTCCTTCCTTGGTAACCCTCTCGTTGGAAATTCTGTCTGCCATGCCATTTGCTTACGTGCGTACCCAACGCAACTCCACGGTGTTAATCGTTTGCAGATGCTCTTGGATTTTTTGGAGGGAGTGTGCCAGGCGCCAGTGTTTCTAAACCTTGCCCACTCTGGTGCCATTTTGGAGTCTCTTCACTGGGTTGATGACCAGGGTGGAGTCACCTTCCACGATAGTGTTGGTCATCCTTTCTCTGCTTAGAATTTAGAGACCGAGCTCCAGGGCTCCAAATTCCGCTGTGTTTTTGGTTGAGTTTCCCAAGATCCCAGTGTAAAACCGGATTATGTTTCCCCCATTGTCTCTGATCACCCCTCCCATTCCTGTCATTCCTGGGTTACCTTTTGCCACCCCGTCAAAATTTAACTTGAGGAACCCTGCCAGAGGAGGTGTCCAATTGCACTCTCCTATTTGGAGTTACGGTGGCCGCCCTACCTGTGTGTTGTTGCACCCATCTTTTAGGTGAAAAGTCTCTAGGATTCGAGAGTCCTGGCCTATGAATTGATCTCTTTCAACCAAGAAGTTGCAGCTCTGCACTGTTTCTCGGATTTGTGAGATTATTGCTTCCTTGAGTTTCTCTTCCGAGAGGATTGCATTTCTGAAGATGCACCTATTCCTTTCTTTCCATATTGCCCATATTATCATCCCTGGCATGAGGTTCCAGCAGAGGTTTACCATTTCATTTTTGTTGTAACTCTCATTCCAGTTACCGATGGTTTCACTGATGTTGCCTTGGGTCCTATTGGACTGGCGGAAGATGCTTGTTGCCCAGTCCCATATCTCTATTGTGTAGTTACAATCATCGAGGAGGTGATTCGTTGTTTCTTCTTTAGCTTGACAGAGGTGGCATCATGATGGGCCTATGAAACCTCTTTTCCTTAAGTTTTCCCAGGTTAGAATTTGGTTATGAATTACTAGCCATTTTAACATTTTGATTTTTGGCCACTGGGGGCTGCCCCAAATCTTACCCCACTGTTGCACTGGGTCTTCTTGGTCCTGGTCCGCAATGTAATTCTAGGCTTCTTTTAAGTTGAATTCCCATCCATTTTCCTTGCCCCATCTTAGTTGGTCCTCTTCTTTTGAGACTACATTTTTCCTTTTCCCCAATTCCTCCTCCACCTCTTTTGTTATTGTTGTGATTCGATCTATGTTTTGTGGGTTGAGTTTGTCCCAGATCCTCCATTTGTCGCAGTCATTTTCTTGTTTCCAGTAGTGATGGATTTTGATTTTTCCTTGCGCGATCATCTCATGTTGGAGTTCCTCCCTGTATGTATTTTCCAATCTGGGTTCCTGTTGCCACGCATCCTCCTAGAATTTGGTTGTTTTACCATTCCTCACTTCCCAAAAACTATGTTTCTGGATCCAAGTTCTATTGCGTTGGGCTAGATTCCAGATGGTTGATCCTTTTCTTGTGCTCATAAAGCGAATTTGATCATGTTTGTTGATGTCCGGGGCATACTTGGCCTTCCAGAGAGTTTCCCACGGTGTTGACTTTTCTTTCACCCATCTCCACCAGAGTTTCGCCCCGTAGGCTTCATTTGTTACCTGTGGGTCTTGTAACCCCAGGCCTCCTTTGCATTTTGGTTTGCAAACCTTCTCATAGGCCACAAGGGCCCATTTTTTCTTGCTTTCCGTTCCATGCCATAGGAATTCCCTTTGGATGGCTCTTATTTTTTGGAGTATTCCTTTGGGAGAGGGAAACACCGACATCATATAGGTTGGTAATTCTTGCAAAACCGCTTTGGTCAGGACAAGTCTCCCCGCAAGGTTGAGGGATCTGTAAGTCCAATTTTTCACCCTCTCCTGTAGCTTGTTGATCACTCCTTCCCATGTTTCCATTTTTCAAGCTCTGTCCGTCAGGGTAATTCCCAAACATTTCATTGGGAGGGTTTTGCATTCAAACCCCAAAATATTTGCCAGGTTCCTTTGAATTGTTGGGTTGGTATTGAAGAAATATACCATGGACTTGGAATGATTGATCTCCGCTCCCGAGGCTTCCCCAAACTCTTCTAATATTCTTTTATATTCTTTCGCTTCCTTGAACGTGGGTGTATCAACGAACTGTTGGTGCGTGGAGGTAGGGAAGTTTTTGAAAGGTTTAATGCCTATTATTTCTTCTGTTGCAATTGCGCTTTTTATGCTCCTACTGAGTCCTTCCATCATCGGAATGAACAGGAAAGTTGATAGTTTGTCTCCTTGTTTGATGCCTCTTGAGGGCCAGAAGGGTTTGGTTGGGGCTCCATTGATTAACAATGAGTAACTAGTCGTTGACACTAGGTTGACAATCTAGTTGATCCAGTGTTGCACAAAGCCAAAGGCTTCCAGAGTCTTGACCATATAGTGCCAGTTGATTTTGTCATAAGCCTTTGCTAGGTCAAGTTGGATTATCATCCCCCCTCGCCTTTGGGTTTTCAGCGTGTGTATTAGTTCATGGGCATGGATGATGTTGTCCAAAAATTTTCGCCCTTCTACAAAACCTGCTTGTTCCTGGGAAATTAGTGAGGGTAGGAGAGGTTTCAGTCTGTTGGCTATGACTTTGGAGATTATCTTGTAAACCACATTGCATAATGCTATGGATATGTAGCGGTATGAGGTCCTGGCTTCATTTTCTTTGGGGATTAGAGTGATCATTGTCGCATTTAGTGCTTTCAAGATGGAGGCCGAGCGTCTGGAGTCTTCCACCACCCCATAGACGTCATGTTTGACCACTTCCCAGCAGGCTTTGAAGAATTCCATTGTGAATCCATATGGACCTGGGGCCTTTCCATTGGGCATTTTCTGAACCACTTGGTCAATTTCCTCCTTAGCGATGGGTTTGTTTATATTGATATTTTGTTCCTTGGTAACTAGCCTGGGGATGTGTTGAGTTATCGTTTGTATGGCCTTCGTTCGATCTCGGTTGGGTATTTTGGCTATGCCATGGAAGTGGTTTACTAGTATATTTTCGATCTCCTTGTGGGACTCTCTCTCGATCCCATCCTGATATCGAATTTTTAGGATTTTGTTGTGGGTTCTTCTAGCAATGGTGGTTTGATGGAAAAACCTTGTATTTTGTTCTCCTTCCTTTAACCCCCTGATTCTGAAATTTTGGCGCCATAGGGTCTCTTCCTGCTGGCATCTTGCTTCCCATTCCTGGGTCAGTTGGATATCTTCCTTTTTTTCGATCCTCTATATAACCCATGTCTATGCATATTTCCTGCATGTTCCTCATTTTGTATTCAATAATTCTTTTTTCTTGGTTTATGTTTCCAAAGATTTCCTTGTTCCACTCCTTGAGTCTTTGTTTGATATACCCGAGTTTCTTATATAGTTTGAACATTCTTGTCCCTTTTTTCAGGTTATGGCTCCCACCACCATTGGCTGATGTTCTCCTTGAAGGTGGGATGTTCAATCTAAAATTTCTTGAATCGAAAGGGTTTGTTTTTCGGTGTGCTTTGGAAGTTTTCTTCCAGTTGGACTAGTCAGTGGTCTGAACCCCCCTAGGGAAGGATGTTGCAGTGTAAATTTAAACCCTGTAGGATGATGGACTCTAACACCAGGAATCTGTCTAGCCTTGTCACTATCTGTTGTTGATTTTTTCGTTTGTTGTTCCAAGTGAACTGGCCATTACTGGTTTTGATGTCCACCATCTCCACTGTGTCTATGAAAGCTTAAAAGTCTTTCGCATCTCTATTCAGTCTCCCGATACCTCCTTTTTTCTCGACAAGTGTCGTGATGATGTTGAAGTCCCTGGCTAGGATCCAGTGGAGGTTGTTGGAGCGGGATTTTAGTTGTTCTAGGTCTAGGAGCATTCTTCTCTTCTCTTCCAACATCTGGGGACTATACACATTAGTGCATAGAATCACCTCTATGTTACCTATGATTTGCATGTTAACTGAAAGTGTGTATCTAGTGGCTTCGACTGCTAGTAGATTCATCACTTGTGGGTTCCACAGAGTGAGAATATCGCCTTCCATCTACTATCCTTCGACATCCAACATCTTGTACTTGTTGCATTGTTTTTTGTTGATTGTTTCCATTCTATCTACTGTACATTTTGTCTCTTGGATGAAACAAAGGTTCGGTTGTTCCTTCCTCAGTATGTTTTGAAGGATTCTTTGTTTTCGTGGGCTATTTAGGCCTCTAATATTCCATGTTGTAATCTTCATTTAAACATGTGGGGGGGGAGTTTGGAAAGAGCTTCTTGATCTTACCTGAATTTATCAGTAGAGCTCCTAGTTCCTGTAGGGATACGTTGTTTGATTTCCTGCCTTTCCTCCTCTGCATCTTCTTAGGTGAGAGTTGTGGTTGTCCCTTGCCTACTTTAATTCCTAGGTGTCCTATCTCCCCAAGCGTGCGCTTGGTCCCTCTGGATTTTTCTTCCTCCCTTAAGAGGAATAGGTATTGGATGCAGTCTAGTTGCTCCGTTGGTACATTGTTCGTGCCCTGCCTTTTCCATTACTCCAGTATGTTCAAGAGATTGATTCCTTCCCTTTCCACAATATCTATGAGGTCAAGATCTTTCATACATACCTCCCTTGGTGTCATTTCCGCGTCTTCGTCTACCTCCTACATGGGTGTGTTGGAATCTCTGGTTTCTTCATCCATAGGAGTTGCGCTACCCCCCTGCTCCATCTTATTTCTTGGATTGTTGTGTCCTCATTTGTGGCTTGGTCCTTATCTTCTTTATCTTTTGTTTGTTCCTTTCCTCCTTCTTCCCCTTTGTAGGTTTTGTCATGCCCTTTCGTTCTGGTCCTGGCTTCTGAATTTCTTCACGTTGGGGTTTTACTTGGTTTCTTGTTTGATCTATTTCTGTAGTTTGGTTTGATAAACCCATCCTCATCCTGTTGTATTTTGGTGTTTTATGCTTCTTCTTTTTTTATTGAGAGGGAATTCTCTGAATAAGTGCCCATGTTCATGGCATCTTCTGCATCTGAATGGGACCTGCTCATAATTGATTCTTTGTATTCATTCCTCATCCCTGAATTCCAGGCTTATAGCTTCTGGGAGTGTCCCTGAGACATACATCTCTATGCAGATCCTTTCATAGGAGGTATATCTCCCTTTTAGGGTTGCTTCCGATGTCTTCACATATTTTCCAATTTTGTTCCTGATTGCTTCGAAGGTGGAGGGTAGCCAATAGTCTAGTGGTAGAGAGTAAAATCGCAGCCAGACGGGTACATTCTTGAAGGTTTCTTTCTCTGGGGAGAAGTTTTCCTTCCATGGCCGCATGTACAATCCTGTTGAGGCGTGGAAGTATGGCCCCCCATCAAAGACTTTATCCTTGTCCTCCAAATTCATGAATATTGTTCTGACGAAAACTTTCGAACCCAGGTGGAGTCCCACTTCCCTTCTTGGCTTCCAATGATATTTTATCCAGTTGCACAACATTCTTTCTGTGGGCCATAGACCCATGAACTTGAAAATTAGTGTATGTGTCTTCATCTGGTCCCGAAAGAGTTGTGTTTGTGGGTCTTCCAGTATCACCTTGGGTATCAGTGTTGTTTTAGGTTTACATGGGTTGCGTGCTTTTTCCCCATTAGGGTTCTCTGGTTCTTGCGCTTCATTCTAGGTTTCTCTGGCTTCTTCCCCCATGTGATCCCTATTTTCCGGGTTGTTTTCCTGATTTTTTTCCTGTCCTAGACCTGAGGTGGTCGTCACTAGTTCCTTGAAACCTTCGCCTCTTGGTCCTTTCCCCCTGTCCACCACTACCTGCTTGTATGAGGGGGTTCCGTTACTACCCCCTTTGGTACCATGTTGCGCTCTACTGTGTCTGTGACTGTCAAACCCTAGCTTTCCCAATTTCCTTCAATACTATCATAAATATGAAAATTTTCTAATATTTCTAGAAATATAGCAAGTTTAAATTATATAATAACATGTTGCAAAAATCTAAATTTGCGTAATAAAAACACCAATGCAAGATATGTATACATTCAAAATGGAAATGAAAATTATGTGATTGATGATTTTGTTTTTCAGTTTACATGGATGTAGCTCTTGGGATGCCACCTTATCACATCTTTCCATTAGCTCTTGAGTTGCCACCTTGTCACATATTCCCATTGTCTGGCATGCTAACTGTTATTGCAAAATTTGTACTTTCCCAAAGCCTAATACAAGTGAGGAAGATGGGGCGTAACAATGGGATATCCTATCACTGTCGCCTCAATAGGAAATCCCCTCTTTTAGGGAAGGATGTAATTCCAACCCAAGGGAGGTGTCTCCAGTGGCCCAAAGGGTTGGGTAGAATAGGGTTATGTCAAGAGATACCCCCCCTCTCACTAGTCACCAAAGTCAACAAAGTCTACGTCTGATAAATTGAGGCAAAGAAGTGTAATTTGTGTACCTGCCCAGAACAAGAACAACAAAGCATATATATGGAAATTTCATGTACAAAAATGATAGTAACGCCTCTAAAGACAATAGAAAATGCAATTATATGATGGTTGAAGCAAAATTACAGTCAGATGACAATTTATAATAGCCAAAAGTCAATTGTAAAAACCACAAGAATTAGTGCTCAGAATTGCTAGAAAAGTCAGTGAAAATTGAGCATACATCAAGTAGGTTCCTTAGAAATTGTCACAAGAAAGTTTTGAGTAAGTTAGATATGAGTTAGCTTAGTGTATGAAGAAAATTAGTTGCAGTTAGATGGTTGTAGTAAACATTTATAACAACAACAATAAAGTTAGAGATATAGGCTAAGTTAGTGTTAGACTTAGTTAGCATAGGCTTGACAAAATAAGGTTTGAGTGTTTGATCAATATTCCAACAAGAGAGAAGTGAGAACTAGTACATTTTAGGGTTTATGGAGTCAATTATATCGGGACAATAACTTGGAGAAATAACAATGATTATACTTGTCTAAGAGATGAAAAGGTGGAAGCTTGAGGAGTAGCACCTTGAGTCCTCAAGTACCAAGCCCTTAAGAAAAGGTTCAACTAGGGTGTAGGAACTTATAGGCCCTAGCGATTTCTCCTATCCTTAGAATCTTGAAATATATTTAATGCAATACTAACTAGACAAAGCTTCTAAAGTGCTAGCACTTTAAGGCTCTAGAAGTTTGTCTAGACAAGATCTTCTTAGGCAAGACTCGCAAAACAAACATAAAAAAAGAAGCATCGTATGTTTCTTACTCCTAGGGTTTTCAAGAAAGAAACTTCATAATCTTAAATATGAACAAGTAAACATACCAGAAACATTTATCATGAAATGAAAATTTCAGATTTACTTACTTCACCAAGAATAATCAAGCATAAAAACCCTAGATTTGCCAAAATTCCACCAAGAAATGATCCAAAATGCATCCAAACAAGTCTCCAAGCAAGTGTGCCTAAAACTTTCAGCCAATTACCCAAAAAGGGCTCCAATTTAAGTCCCCCTCTTGTGAGAGGTGAGTTATGATGAAAAAATGAAATTAGCCAGACATATTTATATGGGAAATCATGTCTAATTTACCCAAAAGTTGTGTCGTTTCACAAAACATAGCCTACATGTCAATTTGGCTCTTGAAATTTAAAATTAAATTATTTTCACAAAATAAAACCCTAAAGAGGGTGACGTTAGGCCTTCTCCATGAAGCGTTGAGGTCATCTAGCAAAACGTTGGGCCTCCAAAGGCCCTCCTCCATGTCACATGTGCCAGAATTCCATTCTAACCCCTCCAAGTTTCAAACCATAGCCCTAGGTGACATCATGGGATAATAGAGTGATCTCCAAGGCCTCCAGAGGCTAACGTGTAAGTGGGAAGGGTGGCATCTCATCATCCAGGCCTACCAAAGTGCCTCCAAAGGCAACAACCTCTTCCTTCATCATACAAGTTGGTCATCATTGTCTTTCCCCAAGCATGGGTTTTTTGCATCCATCCATGGGCTTCAAGCCCTCATGAAGGTCTGAACTGATCATCTCCTCATGAATACCTATCCATGGGGTAAGGTCCTACAAAGGCAACCATATACACCCTCCAGGGTTCCATGAGTCACAAGTATCATAACAGGTAAGACACATCTAATAATCAAACCACCTGAACATGTGCATAAAACCCCCCTTTTCAAACCAAACAAATGTTCAAGGACATTATACAATTTGTTAAATTTAGGTGTGGGAGGGGTCTCAAGGTGCCCTATTGGGTCAATCACTCCTATGGTCCACGATGTTTCCTAAGTGGAACCTATCCTAGTCATGTGTGCATGTGAGATGGTGTGGGGTGAAATTTTGGGAATGGGGTTCATGGCATACAAGGGCTTGTATTTTCTTACCTATGGGTGCCTTTCTAGAGGGTGAGTTTCCATTTGCTGCAATGCAATTTTTCCAAGCCCCTTTGTTTGTCTTTCTTCTTCTTTTTTTCATGTTTATTTCATGTTTCAAGGAATTAGATGGAGGCCATTGTCATGGCTTGGTGTCCAAACACAATAGTGTCATTCACAAATACCTTGTGGAAATGAGAAGGTTGTCTCGTGTTGAGACCCCCTTTTCCTCGGTCATGCAACTGAGAGCCACTACCTTGGCTTGGTGACCAGATGATGGTAATTTCATACTAATAAATACATATGATCATGATAGGCCATATCATGATGAGAACTCATATCCCTCAACTAATACCTTGAGTATTCGTTATCATTCATTTTGTAGGTCCCCCATTTCTTACAGAGAAGCATTTGATTTATTTCTCGTGGATCCATGGGTGAAGCATTTCAAAGGTTTTATGATTGGATTTTATCATTTTCCAGCTAGTTTTACCCTATGGGCCTTTATCCCCTTCTTCCCATGAGGTAAGGTACAATCCCTTCGTGGGTCAATACACCCAAATATCCCAAAAGGATGGGGAGATGGAGGGAAATAAGTATGGAAAGTGACAAGTGTGGTAGGTAATGGACGATGAATCTTCAAGGAACCACCAAGTATCAACTTATTCCCAAGGGTAACCAACTTAGTAGGACACAATGACACTCCCCTCAGGTTTAAATAAGGAAAAAAGAATATATTCCAAGCAAACATTCGGAAATCAAGACAGATTATTTGGAACATGTTCAAATGCTTCAAATATCAAAGTGACACTTACCATGATACCTGGATTCATTACCTCATGGAGTAAGACCCATTGCCTTCTAGGATTAGGCCAGTGTGGTGGACACTGCTGGTGGTGATGTGTAGAAGGCATCAATGAAAATAAGGGCCCTATGTGGCTATGATCTGTCCATTTGGCTCTTGGCAGTCCATGTCTACAACCTATGGGCCTCAAGACATGATCTCCTTACTTACCCCTAGTTTGGGGGTAACATGTGTCTTATACTCGGGGACATGTGCTCACCGTAGAGCAAATGAGAACCTCAACATCCATGGTATGAATTGTTCCTGCTAAAGCTCAGACAAAAATATTAGTGCATCTAGGGTGGTGATATCACCCTTTGTCCATATATGATAAAAATCAAAACCAGGAAGAAAATATCTCTAATCTAGTATATAATTATGAATATATATACAAATGAGACAAAGAAATATGAAAATGCAACTAAAACTACACTAACATGATATGCATGGTATATACAATGGATGCAAATGCCTACCTACCTACAATCACGTGTACTTACCTGTTGATTGAATGCTAGGTATAATCATATAACCAGTGAAACCATCCTAGCAATATGTCATAACACCTGCCTCTGTGCTTCATCATAAACCAAAACAATGATAATTTAAGCACAAAAATAACATCAGTTAGAGCATGTATCATATCATAAGGAATCGTAAAATCAAACTCATGGAGGCAGGAGGGATGGACATAATCATGCCAAGTTGCATTGTCAGAAATGTGCTCAATCCATCTCTTGAAAGGGTCATGAAAGGTCGAAGACTCGAGAGGTTGACTCAAAGAGTCTAAAGGTTGAATACCATAGACCTCATCACTCCCCGAGGTATGAGAAGGGACTAACAAGAATCTAGAAGATGACTGGAAACTTATTAGGGGAAAGTTGAAAGACTAAGATATAAAACTTCTTCTTAAGGAATTCAACCTACCCTTAAATTCTAAGAAAATGTTTTTCCTTGGAGAAAACTTGAGACAAGAAGTATGTCTCCTAGTTGCATCCTTAGTGACATAGTGATATGAAGGAATAAAGGAAGGTTGGAAAGTCTTATCATAAAGCTCATGTTTTGGGCAAACCATATCCTTACCCTCATCATAATTTGAGCACAACGATGGTTGAAAATATTCTTCGTTGAATATATCCAAGTGCTCAAGAGAATATTATCCAAACTCCTTAAGATATGACTGTAAATCATCGTGAGAACATTTCATTAATTCATCCTTGGATGTTTGGAATATATATTTAATTATATCATCTCCTTGTTGCCAAATGTCAAAATCAATAGCAATCTCATATGATAGTTGTGAAGGCAACAATTGGAAATGACCTTCAGTGTTGTAAATGGGATCTACATCATACAAAATCATGCCCGTTTACGTCCTCCAACGTGTATAAACTCATCAATATTCTCAATTACATCATTTATTTCATTATAACATGAAGGGTCCGGTACATCCAAGGGCTCCACTATTTTTTCACTTTTTGAATCATAGAAGAAGGCATCATCAAAAATCTAAAAAGGAAAATGATTGAACACACCTTGTGTAGGAAGACTAGAGGCTTGGATGACTTCATCGGGAATAAGATAAGACATTGATATTTCATCCTCGTGACTCACATCTTCAGGCTTTCGTCCCTCAATAGATTCATGAGGAACCTCTTTATCCTCTTTGAAGGATTGGTGACCTTTGTCACAAATATTCTCTTCTTCTTCCTCATTAGGGCTAGAACATGGTATTTTCTTGTGGAAATCATCTCCATAGTATTGTATCTTTGGAATCTATTCCTTGATGAACTCCTCAATGAGGATTGTAAGAGAAGACACACTCTTTGGCTTAAGAATATGTTTCGCCCACTCTCTTCGCCTCGTGTCTAGCGAAAGAAAAAACAATCTTATTCGTACATCCTAATGTGTTACACTACTCTCTGACACACACCTTAAGAAATTCTCAACATGAGTAATGACCAAGAGTGGGTCTCCATTCAATTTTGGACACTTTCTCACCAATCCAGGAGGAAAATAATTTGCATACCCCAGAATGTCTTCAACATCCAAGGAGGGGAACAACTTTTGAAGTGACCATTTTTTCATGAATGTTTCTTCAAGTTGTTCTATGGTCTTGATGCTTCCATCAAGGAGACCATCATAACATATTCTATCATTGTCATAAAGAGTGGACGAGAATAGTTTCATCACCAAATACTTGGCTTCATCATCCACCAGATTCAACATTAAAAATGCCCAAAAATCCATCATATGTTTTTCGGTAGTATCCTCATCATTACTGGAAAACCTGGGCAACCACTTTGGGCTACATTTAGGAGGCATCTGCCAAGGGTACCCAGGGATTTCACTCATGTCCAAAGGTATGAAATTTTTTCTTGGATCCCATGGAGAAACCATGGTTGGCTATATGGGTTTTCACCCACTAGAGTCGCCAGATAATCCTTTTAAGATTATCAAAGGAAGTGAGGGAATCACCCTCAGTGGAGTCGCCATGTAATCTTGTAAGATAAAAATATTTGAGAAAAGGCTTGCCAAAGATAATGTCATTGAGGAAAACTGACTCGATTCTCCCTGGAAACGACGCCAAAAAAGTTATCGCACAATCTGTACTTTCCTAAAGCCCAAGGAAAGTGAGGAAGATCGACGTAACAATGGGATATCCTATCACTGTCACCTCAATAGGAAATATCCTCTTTTAGGGAAGGATGCAATTCCAACCCAAGGGTAGCATCCCTGGTGGCCTAAAGAGCTGGTTAGACTAAGGTTATGTCAAGAGATACCCCCCCCTCTCACTGGTCACCAAAGTCAACGAAGTCTATGTCTGAGAAATTGAGACAAAGAAGTGTAATTTGTGTACATGCCCAGAACAAGAACAACAAAGCATATATATATGACAATTTCATGTACAAAAATGATAGTAAAGCCTCCAAAGACGATAGACAATACAATTATATGATGGATGAAGCAAAATTACAGTTAGATGACAGTTTATAACAGCCAAAAGTCAATTGTAACAGCCACAAGAATTAGTACTCGGAATTGCTAGAAAAGTCGGTGAAAAATGAGCATACATCAAGTAGGTTCCTTAGCAATTGTCATAAGCAAGTTCTAAGTAAGTTAGCTATGGGTTAGCTTAGTGTATGAAAAAAAAAATATGTAGTTAGATGGTTGTATCAAACATTTATAACAAGAGCAAGAAAGTTAGAGATCTAAGCTAAGTTAGTGTTAGACTTAGTTAGCATAGGCTTGAGAGAATAAGTTTTCAGTGTTTGATCAATCTTCCAATAGGAGAGAAGTGAGAACTAGTTCCTTTTAGGGTTTATGGAGTCAATTATATCAGCACAATAACTTGAAGAAATAACAATGATTATACTTGTCTAAGAGATGAAAAGGTGGAATCTTGAGGAGTAGCACCTTAAGTTCTCAAGTACCAAGCCCTTAAGAGAAGGTTCAAGTAGGGTGTAAGCACTTATTGGCCCTAACGATTTCTCTTGTCCTTAGACTCTTGAAATATATTTAATGCAATAAGAACTTGTTTACGGGCGAAATTGACCATCCGTCAATTGGAAGATCAAGCCCGGTCCAAGGTTGTCTAAATAACCCAAACCGTTTGGTGTAACTCGTTCTGACGGGTTTAATGGCTCCGTTAACCAATCTAAGAATCCTAAAAGAAACGAATAAAAGAGAGAAATAACTAACTAATTATTAAACACTATATATATATATATATATATATATATATATATATATATATATATATATATATATATGTT
>ML783730.1:175567-193621 GCA_009831015.1 Picea engelmannii
AGAAAGGCGGGGGGGGGGGTCCGGAATCTCATATATGTCGTTGATTTGGACGCGCGGATGCACGCCATCCATATCTGTTCACTGTTTACCATGGGCACATTTACATTCAAAACTTAGGACAAGTGGTTTTTAACCCATTCTTTTGCATTCTAACCCCCTTACAAGAAATATTGTTAACAGGTTTCATAAGATATCATAGGGCAAACTTGTTCATTACAAAAAAATTGCAGTGTTTCTTGGTGTTGTTGGTGTGATTGAGAAACTTTTCATCTTGGAATATTAGATGAGCATTGGATCGATGTAGTTGCACCTCACCTGGTTGTACCATGACGGGTTTACCCTAACTATTGTTCCGATATTTCTAATGTTTTCTAAGTTGTGTTGCTCATTTTTCATTCGAACAAGTCTGTGTCTTGCATATTCAACACTTTTGATCTTTCATAGTCAACACTTTTCATCTTTTTGATAATTGTCTGTGTATTCCAGTAGTCTACATTCCTCATGAGAATCGCAAGGTGAAGGCAGGGACTTGTTTCCTTTGCATCCCCTCTTGTTAGAAAGTGCTTCAAAGTAGTCCAACTCATTTCCTTTTTATAAATATTTCTACTTTATCTTCTGATCACTTAGGATAAGTTCAAGTATTTTTCTTAGTATCTACTAGGTAAGATTAGGGCATAAAACATGGGAGGAATTCCATGGTCTTATTATGAAAAATGTGGGCTTGTTTGTTCCAAGTTGAGATTGACTTCTTGTTGCATTTAAACATTAAATTTCTTTATTTTTAGTACATTTTGACATTAGTCACTACATGGAGACATAATCAAGACCTAGGTGAAAATAATCTAATTGGATTAGCGACTTAAAGTATGAGGGTCTACAGTTTCGAGGTATTTTGGTTTTTTATGCATATGGTTGAGGGTCGTAGGCTTATTTTATTCCCAGTTCCAACTCTCTTTTCTGACCTCCAGTTTGTCTCTAGTTTTGTCTTTGTCTGGTCGAGTCAATTTTGCGGTCTGATCTGACCTCATGCACAAGCGTCTCTCTATCTATTTTATCTCTTCATCACATGCAAGATGGATTTATAAGTAGATGTTATGGACTACAAGCTCATTCATGTATCCACCTGTGCTTTTTGTCATCAGAGGGAGTACTCTGTTGGAATCCATCTATATGGCTCTCATTCCCAAGGAAAGAATCCCGAGACCCTTATAGTCAATGAAGCAGCTTGTGAACTCATGTAAGCTCTTACTTTGGTATCAAACAACATTGTGCCTAAGGTAGATGGAAAAGGTGGGCTTTCCATTCCTTTCTCCCAGCTTTTCTCTCCTATTTTTTTCCCTTGAATCTTCTCAAACTCATTTCCCTGATTCCTTCCCCTCGGCCTATGCATCCTAAAAGTGGTTCTTTCAAATGAAGTCACAAAAAGTGTATTAAGGAGAAGGGAGGTAGCATTAGTATGGTCATAGGAAAAGATATTGTGGTCAAAGAAGTTTCCAACTTTTATGGTAAAACCTTGGTGGGTTGGTTCTGTGGAAAATCGATGAAGAAAGACACTTTAAGGTGCTCGATGGAGATTTCATGAAAGCCCCTTTTAGGGTACATTCCGGATTTCCACATACTGGCGTACGGTTGGACTTGCTTTATCCTCTAGTCTGAAAAGGATTACAATGTTATTCTAGATAAAAACTGGTTCTGGGGACCATCGAGATTGGTGATATAGCATTAGACGGTGGATTTTGATGTAGAGAACGAACCTCTGTCAGTGATGTGTGTATGGGAAATATTACCTGGACTTTCGTTAATCTTCTGGTTGAAGGAGGCTCTGACTACTATCGGAAACAAGTTGGGGGTATTTGTTGGACTCGAATCGAATTGGGACTCAAAAATTGATTGTCGATGGGCCTAGGTGCACATAGAGGTAGATATCCGCGAAGGAATGATTGGGAATTTGGATTTGGTGTTCAAAGACCATTTATGGCGTCAACGAGTTGACTGTTGGAAGCTCCCCTTATGGTGCTTTGCATTCCATGTCATAGACCATGTCCAAGCACAATGTAGGTGGTCATGACCCTCTTTCAGGCAGAAACCTAAAATATGGGTCAAGAAGAGCGATGGGAAAGAAATTTGAGTGGAGGATGGAACATTTTGGGCCAATTCACAAGAAGAACATGGAAGGGAAATTTGAGTGGAGGATGGAACATTTTGGGCCAAGCAAGTCACCATTTATATGGCCCTTGGAGCAGGCAAGGCCCTCCCCCCGCCTTCATGTTGGTTCTTTCTCTTAACACCAGAGGGGTTGGGGGAACCCCTAAAAAATTGTCCCTCGAGAGACTTATCCACAATCTCAATCTAAATGTCATATTGATACATGAAACTATGTGTATAGGTGAAAAGGCTAGGGCGTCATTGGAACCCTGGCTCAAAAATTGGTCTTTTAGTTCAATCAAAGTAGATGGGCAGTCGAGGGGGTTGATCATGGGATGGAGCCCTAATTGTAAATATCTCTCCTCTAAATCCTTCAAATCTGTTATTTCAGTTAAGTTGGTAATTAAGGACGTCCAGTTTTCTCTCTATTTTTTAAACATGTATGACCCGTATGCAGATATGATTCCTTACTACCAATATTTGGCATCAAAAGGAGCTTTCTCTTACCCTCTAACGATAGTAGGTTATGACTTGAATTTCACCCTGTCCCTTTAGGAGGTGTAGGGGGGGAACCCACGGGTGGACCCTCAGAATGTTTTATTTCTCTCATATTTGAATCGACAATGCATGTGGACCTTGAATCGGTCAAACTGGATCCTACATGGTGAAATATGTGCATTGTCCATAATGCAATCGCAAAAAGACTAGACCATTTTTTGGTCTATGAAGGATTACTATCAATGGGTATTCTCTTAAATTCTAAGGTATGTGAAGGAGGCCTTTCTGACCACAAACCAATTTCCCTTCGAATGGAGCTTCACAAAAGACATGGACATTCTCCTCTCAAATTCAACCTGACTTGGGTGGAAGAAGATGACTACGTAGAGATGGTCAAGAAATCTTGGAGGCGTGTGGACTCTTCTCTCCGTTCCTCCGTAATGTTCTAGTATGTGAAGAACCTCTCAAGGGTCAAATTCATGTCTAAGTCTTGGCTTAAAAATTTTAAAGAGTGTAAATAAAGACAAAGAAAGGAAATAGAAGACCAAATCTCAGATCTGTATTTGAAGTTAGACGAATGACCCCAACTCAAAAAGCTAAAAAACGTGAAAGTGACTTGTCACTCTATTTTGGAAAGGGAAGAAAAATCCTTAAGATTAAAGAGCAGGGCCATTTGGCTCAGTGCAAGCAACATAATTCCAAGTTATTCCACCACTACGCTAACATGCGCAAAAATATTAATACTATTTGGGAAATAAATTTGTTGGATGGAAGGTTGGTTAGCTCCTTTGAAGAGAAGAAAGAGGAAGGAGTTATATTCTTCCAATCCCTCTTCCATTCCCCCTTAGGATGACCCATTTAGTTAATTTTCAAGGTGGTAGCCAAGTTTCTAGTCATCTTTATTGAAGAAATGAATAGTTCCTTGAAGGAATAAGTGTCGGAACCCAATATTCTCGCAACCCTTTCCCCATGCAAAAAGGAAAGAGCCTTGGTCTTGACGGTTTTACGGTGGAATTATCTTAGGGTTTCTATAATGTAATAAAAAGCGATCTCCTTATGAAAATCAAGGAATCTCAAAGTTCATGAAAGGCGTTGGGCGCCCTAAACGCTACCTTCATATGTCTAATTCCCAAGAATCAAGAAACCTCTTCCTTAGAAGACTTTAGTTCCATATCATGTTGTAATGTGATTTAAGAAATAACGTCTAAGGTTTTGGTGCATCGTCTGAAGCGCAATCTAAGTGAAATCATTTCAAAGGAAGAGTTTGGCTTCCTCTAGCATAGACAAATCCATGATGCAGTAGCAGTAGCACAAAAGGTGCTCCACTCGTTCAAGGTTAAGAACCTCAAAGCTGCCATCCTCAAACTTGATCTTTCAAAAGATTGCGATAGAGTGGACTGGACCTTTCTAAGACTTGTTTTACTAAATATGGGGATGGCTTTATCTGTAATTGTTACGAGGAAAATCTCTCTATGGCTAGGGTGAACCACAACAGACAGGTATGATTGTAGAAATCGACTCAATTCCAACATATACTATATAAACTAATGTGCAAGAGAAGTAAGAAAGAGGCTTACCTCATCCAAACGTTTGATGACGTCCATCATTGAGCACTTTTACCCAAAGCTTTATACCTGCAACAAGTTCTCAAAAAAAAAGCAAAGCAAGCATATAGTGATGATATAACAGGTTAGCACATTAGATAGCATAATCCATCAATATACAAAACAAACATGTCCATGGATCATAATACATATATTTGCAAGATATTAATTGGACAGGAAAGGATTATTTCTATTAATAAATGATTAGCAGAAGTGAAACATTACAGACTTTTGTGTCGACACAGTTTGGAACCAAGAAACTGAGTTCCTTCCAACTGGGCCTCCACCAAAGGCAAGCTCATATAAGGGAGACAAAGAGGTTCTCAATCAATAAGAGAAGAGATTGGGGGTTGAACACTGTGTTCAGACTTAAAGGACAAAGGGACGCGGACTCAATAATGAAGTAATAATTTCTCCAGAGTAACTTTGCTCTCAAAGTTGAATTCTCTCTTCTTTTCCATAGCTCGAAATTGGCTTCTTTATAGCCTTCAAAATGCAACTGAAGGGCCGAGTCGGAATGTTTCCAGTATATGGAAGGCCAAATATCAGAGATCTCTTGTCGTGACATGGAAAACCAACATTTAATTTTGATTTTCTGGCACAAATCTCGATGTACATGGGTTGTAGTGGAGCAGCCAGCGTATACACTTGTTGTGTATATTGCAAGGTGTGTACAAGTGGGAAAATATTTGTTTTTGTCTCTGGATTTATCAATCATGGAAAGTAAGTCTGCATGGGGGAATGGAACAAGGCCCTCTCTGCAAGATTGCATAGGGTGAGGCAAATCTTGCTCTAACATATGCCCCCTAATGTGTGAGGTCAGAGGAGAATCTGTGATGGCTGAAATATATTATAAATAACCCAAAAGTGGAGTGGTAGAGAACCAACTGGACGAACTCGATTGCTCATTACATTATGTATTGACTTTGCATACATAGCTACCAAAATACATTGCAGATCCGTGTGAAAAATATACCAACAAGTGTCTATGGCCATGAATAGGGAAATACAAATGCGGTTACATGCCAAAAAGTTGTCATAGTCACGAACAAGACCTAATAGAAACAATCTCAAAACTAATCTGAAGATATATGTATACCATGGAGTACAATATGATCTCCCATGATCACTGAAATCATATAGGTACCAGTCTAATGAAAAGGAAGCAACAACTCAAGAAAGTTGTGGCCACATAGTGATGTCTTCAAGTCTTCTACACAATCCACCAAAGGTGCAAGTCTACATCATGTGAATAAAGGAGTTGAGGTTGAACACAATGAGACATCGTTTGATTACCGGTCATTGATGTATACCGTTAACAAATGCGAGACAACCTATCGATAATGAAAGTAGGTATGAAGGCAATAGAGGAGTCTATGTCGAACACCCGAAGAGTCCATCGATCAGGAGACATTGATGTATTCCCAACTGTCGATCGCGAGAGAGCCTGCCACTAATGACTGCAAGCCTCAAGGTACTCATAAGACTCTAGGTATCGTTTCCAGATAATGGGATGATGTCGATGGAAAGAGACCTACTGAAAGGAGAGCATTAAGGTATCTCTCATCAGTCAGCACAAGGTACAAAGCAGGAGCTTCATGATTTGGTGGAAATCAAACGAAGAACAAGTTTCACGAACCAACGACCCTGTGCGTATTTCGTGTGTGCCAAGTGCAAGCGGTACACAAAAAAGACCCTCTAAATAATAGCTAATGATGAAAATTGTTGACAAAGGTGAGGAAACCACCAATAAGGTTAATGGCATCCAAGACATTGCATGAATCCCAATGTGTGAATAGATGTCTTGTCATCGAACATAAGGGAAACCACCCAGTCAGCGACCAATGATGACATGTTGACTGTTGGGCTCAAGGTTACCTACCAATGATGGAAGTAGGGCCAAGGTGCATGATAGGACTAAAGTATCATGTGATTCTGAGACAAACTGAGGGTATGGCGGTCATGCAAAGTCAAGAGTTCTGAGGAGTGGCTGACACAAGTTGATAGAATTCCTTTGAACAAGAGAAAGAGACATATGGTGGACTATGGCATCATAGACCCAATGATAAAATCATGAGATGCAAGAGGCATCAATGAAGTTCTCTGTATGGATTGGAAGAGTAACCAGTCAGTAGAGAAGACTCTGTAACGAGCTCAGCTTCCTAAGGCCATTCTAAACCCAAAATTATGGTGAATGGACTCAAATAACTTTGTGCTCTGTTCAAAGGAGACATGATTGTTGTCGATATAAGATAATACTCCCTTCCCGCCCATCTTTTTTTGTTTTTTCATAATAAATGAATGCTATGATACAGAGGAGGAAACGAGTGTCGCAAGTAAGAAAAACTAGTTCCAACAGTGGAACATACCTATGCTCAATGCAGGGAAGTGCATGCAGTAGATGGACACTCGGGGAATTTTCCATCCTAGGTATAGGGTGTCAAATTGCAAAGAATATAAACAAGTCTCTTCTCAGTTGAGGATGCAAAACTGCTGAGGCAAACGGTTTATAACGCAAAGCGAGAACCGGCTATAGGCTCAATACTGCAAGCAGGGGCATGAGATGCAATCACAACTTGACGCCAAAAAATGTCATTTTTTATGTATTTTAGTCTACTTGCTGTGAAAAAGGGATAAAATTGTGTCAAGTAAATGTCTTTTCAAATCCAATTTACGAGTGTGAAAATGACAAGTTCACTCAGCGTTCTTTTCTATTTTTGGTAACGAGTCGGAAAAGAGCTTAACGGAGACTCGTGATCTTTCAAATCCAATTTAATGAGTGTGAAAGGGACAAATCACTCGTCAATATTTTCTCTTTTTAAAGATGATATGGAAAAGAGATTAAATTAAACTTATTTGGGAGTCCACGGGGTAAAAGGTCACATGTTTATGAATGAGAAATGAGGCTCAGCATAAATTCAAGTACGATTTGTGAGGGACTCTCGATCCTGATGAAAAAATCTCTGCATGGGCACCAAATGAAGTAGGTGATCTAACTGGGGCACCCATGTTTGGTAAGTCTCTACCACTTGATAATGACACGACTTTATAGCAGATGGAAGGTTCTATGTCGCAACAAATGGGTTCGTACCTAGGGCATAAAGAGTGAAAGTTATAGGATAATGTGAACAATGCATAGCAGAATGGATACCTATCCTATATGTTGGGTAATGAACATACCTGCCCAAGGTGACAAACAGTCGACAAAGTACTGAAATCTCCAAGAATCCCAGGCTAAAACTGCAAAAACCAACTCGATCCACGTTAGAATTAGTCCATTAGGTGTAAAAAATGGTTTAAACTATAGAAAGTGGGTAAAAATGATTTATAAATAGTAATAAAATCAGAAATTACTATACCATTTTGATTTTTTACCCAACTAGTGCAAATTGGACCAAAATTCCTCCAAGATTTAAACGACGATTGCGAGAGCATCCATCAACGAAATCATGAGCCGTCTGGATCGGGTAATTCTTGATCTCTTCCTCTTCAATTTCAATGGATTACATTTTTGAATTAGGTTTTAGATTTTTAGTTATTTAAAAAGAAAAGTATAGATTTCAGTGTATGCGGGTTTTCCATGATTAAGTCACGTATATGACAAGGTATACACTCTTGTATTAACTACAGGGGGGCGTATATCGATCCCTATATGCGACTATGTGCAAAGTAAGCCGTGTACATGCACGCAAATGACCAAAATGAAGGGTTCTAACTCAAAATTGTGTTTGTCTTTGACGGGATGGTGCTTGAATGGCGAGAAAGGAAACATGAGGTTGATGTCGTTGTAGATCGATATCTGGGGGCCCAAATGGTCTTAAATCGATGTGGTTAGTATAAGTTTTGGCCACTCAAAGGAATGAGATCCCAAGTGAGGTTGTTGGAGATTTTGGTGGGTTATTGGCACCCTAATAGCGAAAGTTTCAATCTCGATGGGCAACCATTAGAATTGAAGTAGAGGACATTTACTTTCTGACTGGTCTATCACGTCGGGGGGAGGTTGTGAACCTCAAGTCACGAGGAGTAGGTAGTGGGATGAAGATATAAGAATATATCGACGCCCACTGTGTAGCAAGGACTCCAAAGGTAGGGAGTCAAGTCCCTATCTAGGCAATAAAAAACCTCAGTCTGAAGATCATTGTCTTAGTTTTCGACAGGATCACAGGTTGGGCCTCATTACACCAGGCATCAAGGTCGCTCATGTTCTATGTAGTGCAGTGTGTGAGACCCACAGTGTACAACTAGTGTACCTCACTACTGGCCAATATGAAGAGCTAGTTGACGGAGTGTAAACAGGGGGGTAAAAGAAATTTCGGGTTTGCCTCCATATTATGCAGTTTATTTTTCAAGCGGGTTCTAGGTTTGGGACCTAGAGTGGAGATTCTTCCATGGGGATCTCGTTATCTAGCCATGGCACGGTGGACCGAGGTGATGAGGCAACAGGGAGGAGGTAGGGTTCCAACACCCTACAACGAGGACTTTTTCTACTGGTGGCGGCGACAGGTCATCGCTCTGGATGACTATCCCTATGAGGAAATCGACTTCAGAGGAGATCTGGACATGCCACTTCCACCAGGGTCCACCTACGGTGACATAGTTATGTCAAAAAGTTTTTACATATTTCATTTTTTTGTATATTTGTATAATTAGGACAAAAATATTTTTGGATGGTTCTTAAGTATTGACTAGACATTTTTGTGCCACAGTCATGGGTCTGCAATGGCCAGAGGGTTTCCCTCGACATCGAAAGAGGAATCGGGGAGACGAAGCAGTGGGAGGAGAGGTTGAGAGGGTCCTACAAAATGTGCAAGGCAACCTGTCGCGTTTGACTCACAGGATACCCATGGTCCAGGTAGAGGATCTTCCTGAGGTCATGCAGTGACAAGTGGTTGGTGTACCCAGGGCATGGGTACGACTCTTTCAGCATCTCGCAAACGTCGTGGTTTTCTACCATGACACACATCCAGCGCCACAGGCGTAGATGTCATGGGATATGTATTACCATCTTATATGTGTATTGAGGGTGTTAGCCCCATTTTGTACTATAAACACCATATTTTTTGAAATATATAAAAAAGGATCTTTGGCTTTACTTATATTTTACAATGTGTACATTGATTAGATGGTTTTCTTTGCTTTTAATTATGTGACAAATGCCAATCTAAAACATAGTTATCATAAGCATCAGATACATGACTAGAACTCCTAGGAATATGATAATATGTAATAAAATCAAATTGTCGTTCTAAAAGGCGTACTCGTAGGAATCGTCGGAGTAAAGTAGGATCACACATGCGGTAACGGTTGTTCAATTGACGTACTACTAACTGGGAATCCAGGAGAACTTCTAATGAACCAATGCTATGTGAGATAGCATCGCATAAAAGTTCTATAACGACGCTATATTTAGCCACATTATTCGTGGATGGACCTAGGCATACGCCTCCTGAAGACACCAGTAGACCCTCGGGTGAGTAAACCACCCAAGCGGCGGAAGCCAAGTTCCGTGTATGACGACTGGCCCCGTCTGTGAATCCTAAGTAGACTGACGACTCCGTTGACATCTGTCAACCAAGTGAAAACTCGATAAGAAAATCGAAGACGAAAAAGAAAAGAGATATATACACTAAATTACATTAGTATACAAAGAGTTATGCCCAAGCCTGTGGCTCAAGCATAGTATATTTTCAAGTAGAGCCCATTTCTGGGCTCGACCAACTTATTCCCTTCATAATCTTCTAACTCATAGGCCCCTTTTTCTAGAACACATCACACGATGTAAGGACCGTGCCACATGGGTTTAAACATTCTTGCCCCCAACGGTTCTTTGGCTTGATCGTACAAGAGGACCAAGTCACCCTCAGCATACAACCAAGGACAGATAGACTTATCACAATGAACCTTAACACATCGTTTGTTCGCCTCAATATCCATAGAGGCATCTCGATGTTGCTCATCAATAATCTCTAGGTATACAAGGCGTCACTTGAGATCGGAAGTGTCAGGTAGGAGCGTGACTGCCAACTTAAGAGAATGGATTTTGCATTCAATGGGTAATATTGATTCCACACCGTGTACTAACTGGAAAGAGGAAAATCTAGTGGCAATCTTGACCAAGGTTCGGTATGCCCAGAGTGCAGGATATAATATGATGTGCTAGTCGGATTTACTCTGACTGACAGTTTTTTGCAAAATGGTCTTGAGAGACTTGTTGACGGCCTCTACTTTCCCATTTGCCTGGGGATAATAAGGAGAAGAATGACCATGTTTAAACCCCAACTTAGCTTCTAGTTCTTCCATCATCTCATTATGAAAGTGACTGCCATGGTCTGTGACAATCTCACTTGGGATACCAAACCGGGCAATAATCTGATTGAATACAAAGAAGGTTGCAGTCTTCCCATCGGAGTTAACTGTGGGCATGGCCTCGACCCACTTAGTAAAGTAGTCGATGGCCACAATAATGTGTTGATTCCCCCCAGCCAAAGTTGGGTTGCAATCAACGAAGTCCACCCCCCACTTGGTGAAGGGACCGACGGTAATGACTGGATGAAGAGGGGTTGGATGCGAGCGCATTTTCCGAGTGAACATGTGGCAGGGGTGACACTTCTTAACCACTTCAATACAATCCTTAAAGATAATAGGCCAGAAATAACTGGATCGCAAAATTTGTTGGGTTGTCACAAGCCTGGATAGATGACCACCACAAGCCCCACTGTGGAAATCGTTCAGAACAGACTCAGGTTCTCTGTGAGTTAAACAACAACGCAAGATATTGTCTATTCCTCGGCGATACAAAGTGTCACCGAAGATAGTATATTTCTTAGCTTGGTACCTTATACATCGTCGGTCATCTCGTGAGAGATGCTAAGGGAACTTCAAAGTCTAAAGATAGAGCACGATGTATCCATCCCAGGGGTCAGACAACGAGACAAGAAAAATGTGTTCATCCGAAAACAAATCAACATGAATAATGTCCTCATCTAATCGTGGAAAATCAGATATTATCTCTGCAAAGACTAGGGATTTCTTGGATTTCATGGAAGCGAAATCGAGATCAAACTCATGTAAAATGACAATCCATTTATTATATTTTACCCCTATGATACGTCGGGTAGGGACATATTGAAATGGATTGACGTCAGCAACCACTGTAGTCTTACAAATTAATATATAATGACGTAAACGTTGGACTGCGTGAATGGAAGCCAAAGCTAGCTTTTCAACGTGAGTATAATTTAGTTCAGGACTAAATAAAGTTTGACTAAGATAGTAGATGACGTGTTCATGGATCTCATCATCCTCCTGAACCAGAACCATACCAATCGTATCTTCAGACGCGGCGATATAAAGAAAGTAATATCTACTATAGTCAGGAGGCTTCAGCAGAGGCGTCGACACTAAATCTTTCTTCAAAGCATCGAAGGACTCCTGGGCTCGCTCATCCCAGATAAAAGGGGTGTCATTCTTTAAAAGATGCATGAAACCTTTAGTGATAGTGGAATAGTTCACTATAAACCTACGAAGAAAGTTAGCTTTCCCCTTTAGACCCTGAAGTTTCCTAATCGTATGTGGGGGAGGCAACCGAAGTATTGTCTCAACCTTGAGCAGATCTACCATGATCCCAGTCTCAGAAAATAGAAAACCTAAAAGATGACCAGACTTCACGCAAAAGATGCACTTGTGAGGGTTCAAACGGATTCTATAATAATGACATCTTTCAAAAACAAATCGAAGGTGGATAACGTGATCCACTATCTTACGAGAGTGAGCAGCAAGATCATCAAGGTAAGCTTTGACTAAGTTCTTAAGATCGTGAAAAGCGAAAGTCATGGCACATTGAAAGGTTGCTCTGGCGTTTTTAAGGTCGAAAGGAATATTTTGGTATGCAAAGGTACCATAAGGACAAATAAATGTCGTCTTGTGTTAATCCTCGGGTTTGATTTCAATTTGATTATATCCTAAAAATTCATCCATAAAAGAAAATACTTCGCTTCCTGCACACTCGTCAAGAATCTGATCGATGAAAGGTATGGGGAAGTTATCGTTCAGACATGCCTTATTCAGGTCATGAAAATCCATACATACAAGGATGGTTCCTTCCTTCTTATCTATCGAAACGAGGTTGGATACCCATTCAGTTAAGGGAACCGGGTAGATGAAGCCAACATTAAGTAGCTTCTCCACCTCTGCCTTAATAGCAGGGGCCTTTTGAGGATTTACAGCTCTAAGACGTTGTCGAACAGGTTTAGCATCTGGATAAGTTCTAATATCATGTTCGATAATACGAGGGTCGATCCCTGGCATCTCTTCATAGGACCAATAAAATACGTCTTGGAATTCCTTAAAGAGTTCGGTGTAGATAAGGATTTATTCTAGTGAACAATCTGCACCGATATTTACATTTTCAATCTTGCCAGGGGTATGAGAGATGTCGATCTAGACGGTAGGAGAAATACTCTCCATGTTTCCTTCGACATAAATGTCATGTGTATCAAGTGGAACTACGGTGTGACTGACTATCTCACTCAAAGTAGATTGAAAGTTGTCTTGTTTTATTCTTTCAAGCTCTAGGAGAAAATAGGAGCGGTGATGCATATCATCCCAAGGCTTGTCGGAACCATTCACGGCTTCAATGATGGCTTCGTCTGAAGGAAAATTCCCATCGAGGAAATCATGTGAACAAGACAATGAGGTGGCCCACACGGGCCTGGACACGAAATCCTCCTCATCCATCGAAGAGGGAACAAGATCGGGATCGACGAAAGAGTCGATAACAGCTTGATACGCAATCTATGTTGTCTATAGTGGCATGGCCATCTAAACATGCGACTATCCTTCACAAGACAAAGTTGGTGAAGATAGGGTCCACATATTATCAAAATAAGATGTGCGAAAAGGAATGGACCTCTCAGTCGAGATGGGTGTACAAGACATGGCATAAACTTGATGGTTCAGTGCCAAGAAGTCAAAAGTACCCATAAGGGAAGAATACATTCTGACACCGATATTCTCAGTTGTCGACTGAGAATTGTCAATCAGGGATCGATTGTCCAAGAGATGCATTAGAACTAGATCACGCAAAGGATAACTGATCGATCGTCACGATCTTCCCCTCATGAGGAAAACAAAGAATACGGAAGACGGATGATACAACGACAATCATAGCATAAGTCCAATTACGACCTAGTAACAGGTTATAGTCAAGAAGCACATCAACTACCTCTACTTCCACCTCTACCGTATTCCCACCTAACTGGACCAGAAAGGCGGGGAGAATATTGTGAGGGTGGAAGGAATGACCGCGAAAATCATTCAATATGTTCGATGACTTGGAAAGGGTCGGAGAACCGAGAGCTTTCCAGCAGGCCAGGGACATCACACACGTAGCAGCGCCTTCATCAACAACTGCACATTTGATGGTATACTTGGAATACTCCACATGGATTTGTAAAGCCACATGGTAAGGCAAGCGAGGCTTAACATCTGTGACGTCAAACTTGATCATCTTTGAGCCACTGGGTTCTAGAGCTCCTAGAGCAGAGAGTAAGGCATTCCTTTGTGAAGGACATGTCTGGAGTACCTCCAAAGCTGACATCGCACAAGGGGTTTGGCCCAGGTCCTCAATAATAGAGTAGTTATGGGCGGCTCTAGCATTTGGATTATGGGTAGAGCGCTTAAGTACTCCTTTCAGAATACGAGATGGTGGCTCTGATTTCTCAATCTGTAAAGTTGTCTCCAGAGGAGGAGGAGATTCTAGACCAGAATTAGTTTGTTTAGAACTATAGTCTCAAGATCGATTGGCTACATCTATTTTCGCATCGACCATATTGATACATAAACGGTCGCCATCTTGCGACTGTTGGTTTTGACCTCCACCAGCCACATTTTCGGTGTTTGAGGAGCTCGAAGCTAAGTGTTGATTATGTGGGAATGGATTCATCATAACAACGGGCGATTGAGCTAAAATCCTCACAGCTTCTGCAATTTTGGGGCATAAATGGGTAAGGTGATCATCTATGCAAATCTTACAGGGAAACTTCACCTTACATTTTTCTCGTTTTCCCTCTCCAACATTATTACTTGTATTCTCATTATTGTCCTTGGTTTTATTACCATTTTTCCCACCCTTACGATTATTAAGTCCTTTCTTCTTATTCCCTCCTAGTTGTTGGCTACCATTCAGGTTGGTCGACGATTGCACTGAGTGTACATCCGTCGACTGAGTGGGATTGGAAGACACATATGAGGTTGGTCCTCCTGCAGATTGGCTTAAAAACAACTCTTTCAACTGGTTTGTAACCAAGTCTGAGGACTTTACATTAGCGGAACCTACAATGCCATCGGCATGAGGTCTGATATTTTGCCTAGGGTTGTAAGTATACTGTGGTGCGTCAAGAAGGAGGTGGTATAACATCCCAGACTGAGCATATATCAAATCTAACTGTTGGGCCCTAAATATATCTTCTTATTTAGTGGTAACCCCGGAAGTAGTATCGTCCTTCAAGATAGGAGCATACAAAGACTTAAGAAACCATTCTAGAAGAAAGGTCGAGGTATAGGGATCTTAATAAACCTCTTCCATCTATGCTACTCCTGGAAATGGTTCGAAATATGAGTGGTAGTATCCTGGCATAAAGTAGACAAAAATTCTAAACCAACATCATAATGAATGGGCAACTGGAAGTGGTTAAGAAAAACCATCACCAACTGACTAAAAGTCCCATATGCCCCCCTTGGTAGCTCAATATACCATTTCATAGCAACTTTTATAAGGGTGCGTTGAAATAATCTCAAATGAATAGAATCGTCATTAAGGGAGTTTGATGAGCACCAAAGGTGAAAGGTAGTGACGTGATCACCAGGATCCTCTCCATTCTTACCCTCAAACTTCGGGATGTCTGAAGGAAGTTTGGTGGGGACCAGGGGCCATGTAGGATCATGACTCACAGGGTCATTCATTAACTTATACAAATCTGGCAGATTAAGCGTGGCCAGAAAAGGGAGATGGGGTTGTGACATCTGGCCCCAACCTCCCAGGAAAGATTCTGCATGTGGATTCGGAGGCCATCCAGGGTTCTGCTAGAACACCATGGCCCTGTCCAGCATTATAAGGCCCTCCTGCGGGATGATTCATATAAGGTGGATTGGGCATCATTCCAGTTGGAATGATCTGTTGAGGGTTATAGAAACTGCCCCTAGCCGGATTAGATCCAGGTTGGGGTTGCCCAAAGTGTGAAACTGACCTCTCCTAGGTTGGAAATAGGAGGATAGAGGCAGATTCATCATGCCAAATGTATTGGTCAGAATCTGCATTGAGGAGGTAGGATTGTAGGACGGATTTTGAGCCGAACCTTCTCCATCAAGTTGACTATTCCACCCAGAAGTAGGAGGATTGGACCCAGGGTTAAAAGCAAGGATACCTCCCATATTAGGATTCATTTGAGGGATTTGAGATCCACCAAATGAAAAAGGAGTGTAAGGAGGTGTATTTCTCACAAGTCCAATGCTAGAATTAGGGCCAGCAGCTGGGATGGAGTTCAAAAACTACGAGGTAAAGTTAGGCATACCATAAGAAAATGGGCTAGAATCCATAGGGATGGACTGAACATTGTAGCCTGGTCAATGGCCAAGAGACTCAAAGGGGTTCAAGGTGATAGCTTGAGCATCAACTATAGGTCGAGACATAGTAATGATAGGTTCCTTTGGTACTACAACATGGATATTGCAGGAGTCGAAGGGGTGTCATTAACTATAGTGGGTATGGGAGTCGAAGGGCTCCCAGAATTCTAAAGACCAGGTTCAGTACTCATCTTTGTAGAATCACAAGTCTGAATGGTGGATGTGTGTGTACAACGTATAATGACTCTACGCCTTTTAGAAGGCAAGGACACGAAATCTGGTGGTAATTGTAACAAGCGACGGGATCGGCGGGGCAGGTGGTCCGACTCCACGATGACTTAAGAATATAAAGATAAAAATATATTCTAAGGCCAACTAGTAAGCAAAGAGCACACCAAAAATCAAACAACCAATATGCATGCAAATGGGATAAAGTGGCTAAGTGGCCTCCCTCCCTAAAGAAGGTATGTCTCGTCCAAGAGGGACCTGAGACTCTCTGCTTTATATCGGAGGTAACAAAATCAGTTATAGGGGCCCTCGTGGGCTTAACAACCAGTGATTCAGATCCCCGGGAGAGGTAATCCTCCAAAAAGGTTGTGTGTTGTTCGACCCCTATCTGACCCAGGGTACTAGCAGAATAACCCCTGCAAGTAACCTATGAGATACCTAAGTCAAGCAACTAATAAAACACTGTATAACCGATGTGCAGGTGAGAATTCGTAAGTCTGGATCACCATATGGGCAGGGTAGCAAAGCTCGAAACCTTGAAAGCACTGCCTCTCATGGAGGTATGAACACTAGCAAGATCCCCAAATACGAATAAATCCACATAAATATCTCTGACGCTAGGCGAGTATCCAAGGGATATCCCTTCAACTAACTCTGCGCGACCTCGTGATTAACTTCGATGTGAGCAGAGCCTCCTGATCTTACCAATTATACAGTGGACTTCTCAACTCCCTTTCTCAGACACATACGTTGATTTAATTGCCTTGGAGAAGTTTACTCACAAAATCCTATTCCAAGGCACTAAATCCTAGGCTAGTTTGTGCACCCTAGAAAATAAAATCGTTACTAATAAATTTTAAATTATAGCGTTGATTTTATGGTCGTGATTACTCAAAAAGGTATGGTGATGAAACTCATGGTGTTATGACTCTGCAAGAAATTAAATATGAAAATAATGCAAAGTCTAAATTTAACTTTTAATGTATGATATGCTCCTAAAAGCGATGCAATTTTCAAATTCAACTATGCGATTCAGAAGTAAAAATGCAATATTTCATTGTATGTACTAAGCTAATGATAAAAACTCAAAAGACAAAAAATACCAAGCAATGAAAAATGCTTATTATTTTTTTTGTATTTTCAATATATCGAAACTGAAAATGCATGGACTAAAAAGTAACTCTATATATAGCCCTACTGTGTATAAAAGAGAGATAACTCAAGAAGGATATCAAGCAATGAAACACCCAGCCCAATGTACAGGGACAATAAAAATGAAAAGATGAAGAGAAAAACTTCACCCAAAAAGTCAACCAAAAGAGGGTTTCCTGTCATCCCACAGGTACTCAACAGACACTACAGAGACCTAAGAAGGCTCAGAAAGAATCAAATCCACCCAGCAAACACCACACCAAGAAAATAGAGCGTATATACACAGCTTGCAGTGAGACAGCCCGTGTGTATACGCGACCGTCAAGAAAAAAGGCGTGTATATGCTTTGAAACAAGCCCAAGAAAGGGAGAAAGGTTGAAAACTCAGACCCAGAGTGAACAAGAGATGTCAAGTAATGATACGATAAGAACCACAATAGAAACGAGATAAATATAAGGACAAAGTACTTCAAACCCTAAGAAAGAAGATTCATCCCCAGTATGGTCACCAATTCTGTTACGAGGAAAATATCTCTATGGCTAGGGTGAACCACAACAGACAGGTATGACTATATAAATCGACTCAATTCCAGCATATCTTATATAAACTAATGTTCAAGAGAAGTAAGAAAGAGGTTTACCTCGTCCAAACGTTTGATGGCATCCATCGTTGAGCACTTTGACCCAAATCTTTATACCTGCAACAAGTTCTCAACAAACAAGCAAAGAAAGCATATAGTGATGATATAAAGGTTAGCACATTAGATAGCATAATCCATCAATATAAAAAACAAACATTCCCATGG
>ML783730.1:204853-240111 GCA_009831015.1 Picea engelmannii
ATCCATCTTCATCATGTATCAATGACAACTCATTGATCCATCTTCATCATATACTAAGATCAAACCTTTGACCTTTGACATCATTCAATCATCCTTTGGCATCAATCAAACAATCAATCATTTGACATCAATCAATCACACATTTGGATTTGCATCAATCAATCAATTAATCAACCTTTGACATCAATGACAACATGATCCAACAACACCTGCCACCCAAGGTCGTTTAACTTGATGCATAATAGATACAGGTTAAAATACACTAATACATCTTATATAATCAATGGACTAATATTGCTAAGTGGAGGCACAAAAATCGAAGAGTTGATTCCCATAAATGTTGGAGGAGGAACATATAGTGGGCTCATGTAGGTGTTGAAGTGAAGCACAAATTTCCATGGCCTTTTGTAATGACCCAACACTGTTGTCATCAAATAAATATAATCTAGGGGAAAAATAACCAAATTTTTTTCTCTCATTAAAATTTCAAGCTTATAATCCGTATTGTGGTAACAGTTTTTTAAAGGCTTGAGTTCCATTAACATTATATAAAGTTAATGCCCATGGGACTGAACTTTTCATCATCAATTCAAAACTTCACTCATTAACTTATAGAGTGAATTTTAATCCACAAAAGATGAGGTTTACGACATCATCTCATTGTGTCTCCTACCAACATAAATATTAAACATCAACCAAACATGGTGTTGAGTGAGAAATCGTAATGCTTCACATAAAACACTTCAAACCTCATTGGGATAGACAAGGTAAGCGGGATTATCGCCCTTCATTTATAGTCTAAGGCTTAAAATCAAAATTCCTAACACAAGGAACCTTGACTTAAAAGTAATTTGATTTTCTTTTATAATATATTTGTCTTCTTTCTTTAGCTATGAACAAAGTGAAATAAATAAAATGGATAAAACAGAATATTACAATATCAAAATAGAAGTGTACAGAAATAAATGTGAAAACTTTAAAAAATTGAAAATTATAACAACAACAATAATAACCGGAAAACCGAAAATATATGCATCAAAAGAAATTAAATGCTTGAGAAATAAGAGCCAACAATGAGGGAAAATATGCTATGATCATTTATATATATATAACCAAACAACAAACTGAGCTAAATGCGTTTACAAATCTCTACAAAGACTTGGACAAGAGATATCCTTAGAAGCCTGAGATGTAAGGAAACTAAGTTCCATGGAAAGAAAAAAAGAAATCCCACAGTCAAACTCATACCACCTCAAGTGATGTGAAGCACACAGTTAAATTCTGCAAAAAGTGTCACTAATTAGCACTAAACATGTTTCATAACTTCTAATATGTGAAAACAATTGCATAAAAATAGATAACCTTAAGGGTGAAGACCACAGGATTAGTATCACTCGCCTTTCTTTGTCACTTTTCAAGTAAATGCTTGCTATAAACAAAGAATTTTAAGTCAGAAAAACTTAGAAATGATGAAAGGTGATCACTGGAAAAGCTCTCAAAGCTTTAGCATACCTCTCATGTGATGTAGTAATGTCCTTCATTGATATCCTCCTTTATTTTTGTATCTTAATTAAACAATTATTCAGTTCAACTATATAAATAAATTAATATTTCTTTTAAGAGAGTAAAAGACTAATTAGTAGTTATTGGAGTAGTTAAAAAAGAGGGAGGGATATATGTAAAATATATATATAAGGTAGGTAGGGGTCACACTATATTTTCATAAGGGAAAACATCGTATATCATCTAATCATTACAAATAAATCTTAAAAATAATATCATGCACCACATGCAATCATAATCTGGAATGAAGACAAAATATATATGTATATTAACACCTTGTCCCTCCAAAATTTCTGACATAAAACATAATGTCTTTAATAGCCAAAAATTGAAAATGTCAAACCAAGTCAAAGTCTCATCCATGTCATTGTAAATTCCGTCAACATAAAATATCAATACTGAGATATCTTAGGAAACTGTTAGAAAAATAGAATCGTGGAGCAACAAAATAAAACAAATGTGGAAATAAAACACAGATATACGTGGTTGACCCAGTGTGGGATACAACCTACAACACACCCACTGTAACTTGCCCTTCTTTCTCTCACATTCTCCTCTCTCAAAATGAAATATTCTCCATAACACACAACCACAATACAATTCCCTCATAAAAGAGAGTTTCCTTTTAGGGAAAAAAACCCTAACATGACTTCTACCGTCAAATCTGCGACTTTATAATGAACGGTCCATATCGACTACGAAATTACAATATTTGAATTGTGTATCCTGCAGTTTCTTTGACCTGCATATGAATTAGGAAGACAATCAAGCTCCACAACCAACAGAAACATGTCTAAGTGAGAAATTTCCCTCCTATCTTCTCCTTGTATCTCCTTTGCACTGGCCTTGGAGTGGACAAAAGCAAGTTCTAAGGTTTCTGAACATGAAGATTATTTCATATGTTTCTTTACCTTTTCATTTGTAGATAGCTTCAAAGAGGATGATTTAACTTCAACATAAGGATGATTCTGAGCGAAAGAATTAGCAGACGGAGCAATATTAGCAACAACAATTTCAAGTTGAGGGTGATTTTCATGCATGCTCGGCCATTTTGTATTCCCTAAAAAAGGTTGTTGTTTTTTTTGTTTCCCACCCATCATTGGTTGGGTCGGATTGTGGATGCATAGGAATGTTAGCAATACTAGTTTGGGGTTGCAGAGGTACATTCAAAGGTCTCAAAGGTTCAAGCAAGGATTGATGTCCATCGGGGAAAAGGTGTCTTATAAGTGCCAAATGATTGGACTCATCATAGTTAGCATCAAAGTGGGCATAGAATCTAATCCTTTTGCTTATTCCTTCTTTCCCAAAAGCATTTGTCCTTCTCCATTGTCGCCTATGGGATCCCTTTGATCCATGACTGAAAAACCTCATCTATAATCATAAAACATCATGCAAATGGAAAATAGAACTTTCACAAAATTATTCATTGAATATGATTTACTATGACTCTGCTCTGAGAATGATACATTTATAGTAATGAAGGACTATTGAATGACATATGGATAAGGCATGCAAGATATTTATTGTTATGTTGGCTTGAATCCCGCTAGTATAGTCATCATCCTCCTTCTCTTTGCTAATGATATTGTTCTTATGGTGAAGAGTACATATGACCGAGGTAAGCAACTAATAACCCTCAAAGAGTTTTTTTATAGCATGGGAATGACTATGAACACTCACAAAACAAAGGTTATGATAATTAATTCCAAAAGGATCACCTACGATACTTTTTTTTATGACAACAATATCTTCAAGGAAGTACCTTCCTACAAGTATCTTGGAATCAATATCCACCACAAGCTCAATTGGAACTATAGCATTGAAAAAAGGATAAGTGGAGGATGGAAATATTATTATGGGCTCGAAAACAATTGTAAATTAGTAGACCTTTGGCTTTGGGATAAAATAAAAAAACTCCTCTTTCACACTCTCATCACTCTAGTCATCTTATATGGATGTGAAGTTTGGGGTTGCAGTATATCTAGAGAATCCTAGAGAAATATAGGACATGTACAAAAGAATTTTATAACTTATAATATCAAAATTAAGGGAAATGCACCCTATCATATCCTCCTCATAGAAGCAATTTTTTCCCCCATTGAGATCATTGTTGTGATTAGATACCTAATGTACAAGAACAAGATAAACAAGCTGGATGACAAGAGGCTCCCCAAAATTGCTTCAAACTCTAGACAAGACCACCAGCGGCTCAAGCAAGGATGGCATAAAGATGTCAAATCTTGGCTAAATCATTGGGGAATACAAGAAGAAGCCATCATGCAGAATATCGATAATATTACAAATATTATCGCTTTTAAATTTAAGGAGAATATATTGTGTGATAAAGAATTAGTGGATAAAAGGAAATTAAGATACTACAAGGAGGTGGTCAACCCTAATTTAGAAGATCAAAATTACCTCTCAGTTTTGAAAAGTGCAAAGAAGAAAATCAACATTGCTAAAATAAAATAAAAACTCTCACGAGCTAAATAGTGAAACTGGATGTTGGACAACTCCCAAAACACCATGGGATGAGAGAATATGTCACATTTGTGACACTAAGTGGGTAGAAGATGAAAAACACTTCCTTTTGGATTGGCCTACCTATACCCATATTATATCCCAATTTAAAAATATATTCCACATTACCAACCTTCCTAACTTCCTAAGTCATCAAAACTATGGTGATCTTGGAATACTTCTCTCACTGCTTTTTTAGCATAGAAATACAATTTTAAAGAAATTGAAGTAATATCTAACCCTCTTAAGGTTTGATAGACCAATTAATCTCAATGGATGTTAATCATCATCATTAAGGGTCAAACTCTTACTCTATTTTAATAGAGCAACAGTATTAACAAGGTTTGTATGACTCTGCTGAAAAGATTTATTTAAGACAATGCCCTTTATAGTATGGTATAGAACAATGCCAAGATTTGAAGAATGAACCTCCTTTCCTAAAACTTCTTTTGAAATAAAATGGTACATGGTAATCTATGTCGGTGTATACATATTTTTTTTTAAAGGAAAGGTGTAATCTCAAGGGCATTTTGTAAAAGAGAACGCGTACAATTATTATTGAGAAGAATATACCCTAATATGAACCAATGTCTAGAGGGTAGAGAGGATTACTTAAGGAAATAACTTTTATATGGAAATTTGGGCGCAGATAAAGTTTTTTTTGCAGGGGTATTCCCAGTCAATAAATGCTCAAGATGCAGTGTTAAGTATTCAACAAAAGACGACACTTCTTTAATCCTTCACATGTGAATGGTTCGACATAGTAACCCATTGATTTTATGGCAAAAACATGGAGGATATATTGTAGACAAAAAAAGGATACAAGGAAATGTTCTCATTGAATACATATGTGTCTGTGTGTGTGTGTGTGATGGTGAAACTTACAATATAAACTTTGAGTCTAAAACAAAAACCCACCTCATAAGTTTTGGCACAATTACATATATGCTAAATGTATTCATGAACTTTATGGGCATTTGAAACAAAGTACTTCATGAATTGAACCATAACAAATTGTTGCTCGAATAGGAACTGAAGGCAAAAAGGCAGAGTGAACTAGAGGGATAACAAGCTCAGACATAGCCAGAATAAAACATTTAATCAATGAATGTTGTTACTGAACTATGATCGCATCTACATCGGTGAAAAAAATACATATTATTGCTACAAAGTTGCAAATTTCTCTCAAGCTTGTACCACATAGACCAAGCTTTATACGCCCACAAGTTCATTATACCAAAAGACTGAGTTGGTTTGAGTTCACTACTACATTGTTATAACCCTAAATTGCACCACATATGCTTACCTGGCATCAGGCCAACTCATTTCCCTTCTTTGCTAAAACTCTATTGAACAACTCTTTGAAAATCCTCTTGTGTAAAGGCCCACGCGCCCTAACCCATTATTGCACGCGTGTACAAGCTGGATGACTCACAACAGCCCGCGTGTGCCTACAAAAGCATGAAAAAAGGAAAGTTGTTGACGGAACAAAAAGATATGGGTGAGTTAACTGAAACTCCCAGCCATTCATGGTCGAGGGTTCATCCAAAACCCTAGCTCCTTCTAGCCTATAAAAGAAGGGGTAGGGGTACCATTTGGAATAGGAAAAAATATAGCAAAGAAACTCTGCCCATTTACGTATTCCATTGTCCCAACCCTTTAGCATTTCCTCATGCCAAAGGAGATTTAACGCAAAGCAGTTGAAGGACAGAAGAAGAGGAGCCCGGGATCAGGTTCAAGGAGCGGTGGTCGGTCTCAACTTTTGTAAGTTGACTCACTTTATGTAATGAAAAGAATGCTTTTCCCGTCCCAATTCATGAATTGTCTATGGTTTGATTAGTTTATGTTTGATTTCTAACCCTTGAGTATATAAGTAGCATGCATGCATAGTTGTTGTTTGTCTTGAGTGCAGGTCATCTTTGGAAGGAGCAGCGCAAACAAGTAATCAAGAACAACGAAGGATCGACATCGAATGTCGGTAATAAGGTAGGTGATCCTTTCCATGCATTTACTAAGGAAAAGGGATTTAAATCTAGGAATGTAGGTAGAAGGTAGTTTCTATTCGGTCAAATCTGCATGCAAAGTCTAAACTCTATTTTGCTAGTCCGTAGAGTGTTTTTCCCAACAATAGAATTGGCGACCGTACTGGGGAGAATACTCTTTAGGGTTCCTGGAATTTTTGTTTAAGTTTTTTGGTAGTTTAAAGACTAGGTTTTCTATTTTTCTTTGCCTGTCTTTTTATTTCATTTATGTAAGGTCTGAGCTAGCAGGGAGTCTGGTTATCCATACCAGCTTTCCCTGACTTTTGCTTGACTGTGTTTTTTGGGACACATAGAGGTACACGCAGCCTGCATAAGGCCTGAACGCATGTACCCACGCCCTATTCTCTTATAGCCCGCGTGTGAACGCTAGCTGTAGAGATAGCAGTAGCGTGTAGGAGTTCAGAGAACCTTAGAGGCATTCCTCCTCTTCCCTGTCAGAATCACACATTCTCAGGGGGTTTTCTGGAATTCTGACTGAGTCTTGTTTGCTAATGGTTCTATCTCAGATTATTTTTTGCCTTATTTTTTTTCCTTGCATTATTTGTTTTTCTGTTAGAAAGAGTATCCAAGCCTTCAAGGGATCCTGGTTATCAATACCAGAGGCCTCATCCTAGTCTAGTCTGTCTGTTTTCATATTTTTCCTTAGAGTTTATATATACACGCGGACTGTACAAGGTCAATCTGCGTGTACACGCCCTCTGTCTCTGTTCAGCACGCATTTGCATGTGTGATGTTTAAGTGACAGTCGCGTGCTTGTACATGCTACTTTTTGTTCAGGGTGGGGCAGTCATCCCCTCCTTTGATAACAAGTATTCCTCTTAGGTGTTTGAATCTATGTTTGAACAGTCAGTAGCTTAGGATTCATCTTACCTTTAGCCTGCTTTTTCTCAGTTAATAGTTGACAGAAAAATAAAAATAAAAATAAAAAAAATTATGGTTTTTAGACAAGCGTGAGAGTCATTGTTTTTACAATTGCCATTGTATGATTCTTTAATCTGATTCTTTGTGATCTGTGATTTAAGCCAGAACTGTTTTTCTTGGTTTTTGCTTGTCGGTATTTTCCCTTTCTTGCTTTACTAGCACTTAAATAAAATATAAAAAATCTCTTTTCATTTTCTTCTTTGGTTGAAGAGTGTGTTTTCGCATCATTAGCTAGGGAAAAGTCTTTTATTTCGTAAGTTTTTGCAGTTCACATAGATCATAAGTAGCTCGTAGTCGAGTGAAATTTCTTTGAGTTTGTTGTCCAAAATCTTAGAAAAATTAAAAATCTTTCTTTGTGAAAAGTTGTTGAAATTTTGCATTCAGTAAAAAAAAATTGTTTCCAGCTTTTTCATTTATTTTTTGCTTTCGTCTTTTACACATCATCGGTTTTACCCTCATACCCCTTGACGTAAGACAAGGCCATAAAAGCAACGCTAATTTTAAAATCTACTAGACTTTTATGTTTGTAGGGTTCACAAACTAGTTCAGGACTAGGGCCTTGGATTAGGTTGGAGAGGAAACTCTTCAAGGCCATTCAAAACCAAACATTAGAGTATGAGATAGAGAGTGTCTAAGTCCAGTTTCGTGGAAGTTATCTGGGACCCCCCTCTAACACAGGGGATAAACATGAGGTCGTGTGCGGAAAGGTAGCAAAGATAACCCCTCCAAAGCCAGACCAATCGTAGTGGAGAACACATATAGAGGGCTTGTTTTGGGATTCCGTCGTTTGCATTTGCCACGGGGCTTCGTGGGTCTCGAATCCGTTCAAGGTCCTCAGTTGTCTTTCGGACCATTTTCTCTCGATACCCTTGACAGGTTTCGGGCTCGACACCCTGCTCATTGTGGTCTACCCGACTTTCGACTGTACCCGCCTGGTGATTGTTCGTGTGTTGGCAACCTAGTTGCCCATCTTTTTAGGGACATACACAGGTGATTGCGGGGGTATACCACGGTACCTAGGATAGACATCGGGCCATGCTTTGCAGAGTATACCCAAAGGGTGCTTCTGTGTTCGAGTTGCACTTGCACCGATAAGTTGCTCTAGTGTTGGTTGTTGTAATTGTTCTTCCAAATAGTTTAGTGATTGCTTGTCTTATCTCTTAGGGGCTTCTTTTTAGTGTGTGTTATTTTTGAACGTTTAGAATACCTTAGTGTGTCTTGGATATTCTCACACAGTGGAGGATCCCGAGCTCCGCCGGTCACGAACGCTTCTTGGCTTGCCGCCAGTTACACTGGAGCCACCCCCGCCACCATTAAGGCGGAAGCTAGACCAACAAGGGTCTTTTGAAGCGACCGAGTTACAAACCTTTGTGCCCGAACAACTCCCGGAGGAATCAACCGTTTTGGACCTTGATGCAACCACTCCTGGCTCGGTTGAAACCCCAACCATTGATAGCTTGGCACCATTTATTGTACCAATCCAATTTCACGAACGTCAGACAGTGCTTCACACAGCAATGGAAACAAATGTTGTTACTCCTTCTGGGAATTCGTCAATCCCCACCACAGTTGTCACCACAGGAGATCCATCTCCTAACCTACCGTCGTCGGTCCGAGCCACCATGGTCTCGACCGTAACTACGTCACACAGTGGACTGAACCCGTCTATGGCGGCGGACACAACCCCCTTCACACCTAGTGTGACAGGCCCTCCGTTCTCATACGGTATGCCTAGTTCAGGTACAAGTCCTGTACTAACCTACTCCACTTTACAGACATTGGGTCTGGGGGCAGGGAGCTCTAGTGCTCCTCTGCAAGGTCACCTTGGGGGCACTCCTGTCCCTTTTAACACTTTTCCTTACGCAGGAGGTCATATCCCTCCTTCGTCCCCTTCTCTTGGTGGTCTGCATCAGCAATCCGTCGGGAAACCTACACACAATAGTTTATTTGGAGCAGGGAGTCAGGGACCACCTTCACACATTATGCCGATAGGTTCGACACCATTTTCTTGGAACAGAATGTTTGGTAACAACACTTTCTCGTCAGCCGCTTTCCTGACTAGGGGCAACCCCATTTTTGGAAAATCTACTCCTGCACAGGGTACTATTCCTGCACAGGGGGCACACATAGCAGGACCTTGGAATTCAGGACAAGGATCCATTCCTTCCTCCGGAATCATGTTCTGGGGTAATTCCTTCCACAGTCAATGGAACCCCGGACAGATGACTATGCATCTCCCAACAGGACCGACATGGGGTAATCCTTCCCAAAGTCCTTCGAATACAATGCATGCCCAACACTCTATGTCCTTTTTGGGAAATCAACCGATGATGTCTCCACAGATGCAAAATCCTTATGCTGGTCAGGGCCATGGTTTCTACCAGAATCCAGGCCAGCAGCCAAACGTTTCCTGGCAACCTGGTGCCAGTCAAACTCCAGGACCCTTTTTTCCAGGTTATCAGCAGCAACCCAAACTACCATTCCTGACGACTTTACACTTGCCAGATTTCACAAGGTTGTTAAATGATCATATTTGTCACGATCCACATTCGCCTCCTATGCCGACGAAGTTGCCTTCGGACATTCCAAAGTTCGAGGCCAAGCCTAATGAAGATCTAGGTGATCATGTGACTACCTTTCATCTTTGGTGCTCATCTAACTCATTGAGAGATGACTCCGTACAGTTGTGATTGTTTCAACGTACTCTTATTGGGAGTGTCGCGAAATGGTACATCGAGCTCGATCGCTCAAGATAATCTTCTTTCGGCGAACTGGCGATGGTCTTACTTAACCATTTCCATTTACCTGTGAGATACAATGTTGGCACAGAGTTTCTCGCCAATTTTGAACAGACAACAGTGGACCATATCTCTGATCATATCTGAGAGTGGAGATGTCAGAAGAGTTTAATCAAGGTACCAGTCCCACCAGCATTCCTGCTTGAGTGGTTCCTTAAGTCTTTGGTCCCACGGTTATCCAAAGACGTCACGACATCCGAAGTTTTCTCCAAAGAAGATGCCATCATGAGGGATCAACAGTTTGAGCTCATCTATTCTCAGTCTGGTTTATTATACAACATCTTTCCAGATGCGCCACGTTCGATACTGGATAAAACTAGACAGAGAGTTGGACCACATGTCGATGGTATTGTTGGTTCAGCACAAACTAAGCCCGCTGAGCAATTGACAAAACAGTTGCAACAGTTATCCATAAAACACACAACATCCAGCCAAACTACTGCTTTGGCTTCTCCCCCTACCCAAATGTCGGAAGTACACACCGTGCATTCGACTAACCCAAAGGCCACCCAGCAGCCTGAAGGGAAGAAAAAACAATGAAAGAAGGGTAAGGGGGATAAAAAAACCCACTGATAATACTGGCAGGGACAACATGGAGAAACAGAAGGCGAGGTATCCATGCAACTTGTGCGCGGAAGACCACCCGACCCATATTTGTCCTCGACTTGCAGAGGCTCAAAAGTTTGTCACACAGCAACAGCAAGCAGTGTTGACTAATCCCTTTCAACATGGGCAAAATCTAACTCAAGCCTCTACAAGCACAAAAGGGGGAAGCCAAGAAACCTGCCCTCCTCCAAACAATCCCTCATCCGCGAACGTATATATGGTTAGGGGTGATGCTTTCATATCAACTAGAGTGCACAACTATAGCAAACCAAGCGCTTCTGAGAAGGGTAAAGAAGTTGATCTCTCATCTCTTCCTCTATAGATTGAGAAGACATTGGGAGAAACAATGACACGCATTCCAAAGGGTGCATTTAAAAAATCTTCTCACAACCCAAACACAAGGGCCGCCCAGAATTACTCTATGGTGGAGGATTTATTACAAACCCCTTGTGCGATGTCTGCTTTGGAGGTCCTCCAAAGCTTCCCTGCTCAGACGAAAGCCTTGTTCAATGCTTTGGGATCTACTGAGACTTGTAATCCGAGCACCATCATGTTAGATACAACTAACTTAAAACCTCGTCTGCCTTACCACGTAGCATTTCAGATAGTAGTGGCTCATCCAACGAAAACTTTTACTCAAAATATCTTCTGCACGGTGGTCGACGAGGGCGCCACGACATGCGTTATGTTGTTAGCATGCTGGAAGGCCATTGGCCAGCCCGTTTTGTCTCCATCACCTACTCTCCTCACTGCTTTCGACGGTCGTTCATTCCGACCACATGGCATCGTTCCTTCTTCCCCATGCAGTTATGAGGGAAAACCGTGTGTGTCGAAGTAGATGTATTTGATGCTCCCCTCGACTATAATATCTTGTTAGGACGAAGTTGGACTTATGCTATGCAAGCTATGGTTGCTACAGTTTTCTAAGTCTTGTTGTTTCCACATGAGGGTCGGATAGTGACCATCGATCAACTGTCTTTCTCCAGACCTGACCCAGCTTTGGGGGCATCCACGGTCCCGATGATTGATAATCCTCAACCAGGTGTCGTTAACGTAGGAGTTGGTTTGTGTCCATCCTTGGTGGGTACCTTCGATTTCCCACCTCCTCACGATGATATCAAATTTATATCTAATCACCATAAGGTTGATATTTTTCAAGTTTCATCGTTCCGCACGACTTACTTTGAGGATCCTTGGATTCTTCCTTCCCCATCAGCCACGATGGATGAGACAGGGCACTCAGGCATGTCCATGCCCTTGTCTGTCGCTGAGGTAGCGTACTCTTTATTCCAACAATCTTCAGCTAACCCTGATCCGACTCCTACACAAGAGTTAGATCCATTTCTAGAGCCTATTTGGGCTCAGGGTTCTCTCGCTAACGTCGATTCGTTAGACTTAGTCTTGCCTTCTGATGAAGCAGTAATTGAAGCAATGACTAGTCCGGACAAACCTTGGGAATATCTTCACCACAAATCATATTTTCTCCCAGAGTTAAGCCAAATCAAAGCAGGAGAATTCACCATTACCATAACAGGAGATCAGTCGTGTCCTATCAATCTCTTAGCTATGCAGGAAATTTATGTTGAGGGTAATATGGCGACTATCGCTGAAACTATACCCATCAACATCTCCCAAAACCCTGACGTCGTGGAGAATGTCTTCGTCGGAGCAGATTGCTCCCCCGACAAGATTCAAATTTACACGGATCTTTTCAAAGAATTATGCGACGTTTTTGCTTGGTCTTATGAGGAAATGCCAGGTATCGATCCGAAAATAGTTGAACATGAAATCAAAACGTATCCGGATGCCAAGCCCGTTCGACAAAAACTTCGTCCAGACAATCCCAAGAAAGTAGCAGCCATCAAGGTTGAGGTTGAGAAATTGCTAAAGGTAGGTTTTATTTATCCTATCCATTTGACTCAATGGGTGTCAAATCCTGTGCCGGTCAATAAAAAACAAGGCACGATTCGTGTATGTACCGATTTTCGTGATTTAAACAAGGCATGTCCCAAAGATAATTTTCCAACACCATTCATTGACCAGATCATTGATGAATGTGTCGGTTGTGAAGCCTTTTCTTTCATGGACGGTTTTTCGGGATATAATCAAATCCAAATCAAACCCAAAGACCAACATAAAATGGCATTCATTTGTCCGTGGGGTACATTCGCATATCATAAGATGCCTTTTGGCCTTAAAAATGTTGGAGCCACATTCCAGCGGGCCATGTCTTTTGCTTTTCATGACCTCAAGCATATAGTCGAGGCCTATCTAGATGATTTAGCATTACGCTCTCGCAAGCGAACGGATCATCCCACACACCTTAGATTAATCTTCAAACGTTGTCGCTACTTTAGGATTCGCTTGAATCCAAACAAGTGCAGCTTCTGCGTAACGTCAGGGCGTTTGTTAGGTTTCATCGTATCAACAACAGAGATCATGGTCGATCCTCTTAAGGTGGAGGAAATAATCCAATTGCCCCCCCACGCACAATCCTACAACTTCAGAGTCTACAAGGCAAGGCGAACTTCTTACGACACTTCATCGCCAACTATGCCAAAATCACCAAGGGCTTTATGCATTTACTAAAGAAAGATGTTCCTTTTTTCTGGGACGAAGCCGCTCAACGCTCTTTCGACGCATTAAAACACGCCCTCACATCCTCACCTCTGCTACGACCACCTAACTATAACAAAGATTTCTTGTTATATCTGGTTGCCACAGAGTCAACCATTGGCATGGTTTTAGTTCAAGAAGATGATTCGCTCTCAGAATACGTGATCTATTACCTGAGTCGAGGCCTCGTAGGACCGAAACTCAATTATTCGCATATCGAAAAACTTTCGTTAGCAGCAGTTCATGCTGTTCAACGGTTCTGTCACTATGTTCTATTTTGCAAGACCACCGTCATTGCTGTCGTGAATCCATTCTAGTACATGTTGACACGATGAGTTATAGGCGGAAAAATCAGTAGATGGATAGTCATCCTCCAAGAATTTGACTTAGACTTTGTTTCAGCAAAGTCCAAGAAGTCATTGGTCTTTACAGAGCTTATTTTGGAACTTCCGGTTGAGTCAGGTGACGTTGTGCCTGAGGAATCGCCTATCCGGGGAGATATGTTTTTGATTGCATCTTCAGACCCCTGGTACGGAGATATACTTATCTATCTCCAGACTTTGAAATGCCCCACCTCTGCTTCTCGTGACGAGCGTCGGTAGATACGCCATCAGGCTAAAAATTATCTCATACTCGATGATACGTTGTATCAGAGAGGTGTAGATTGCATCTTACGTCGATGTCTCACTCATGAGGAGGCCATCATCGTGATCAACGATTTCCATACTAGATCTTGTGGCGGTCATCTATCTAGGTTGGAAATAGCCCAAAAGATTCTACGAGCAGGTTACTTCTGGCCGACACTTATCAAAGATTGTATCGAATCGGTCAAGAAGTGCCATCTGTGCCAAATCTTCTCTCGAAAGATGAGGGCACATCCCGCTCCTATGTTTCTTGTCATCATAGTTGGTCCCTTCACTAAGTGAGGGATTGATTACACTACATGCAACCCCCCGTCATTAAGGGGGCACCGCTATATCATCGTAGCTGTTGAATACTTCACTAAGTGGGTCGAAGCTATGCAACGATTAAAGATGATGGAGAGACTGCAGCTCTCTTCTTATTCAACCAGATCATCGCAAGGTTCGGCGTCCCGAGAGAGATTGTCATTGACCATGGAAGTCACTTTCGGAACCAAATGACGACCGAATTAACATCAAAGCTTGGGTTATAGCAGGAGCATTCATCACCTTACTACCCCCAAGCCAATGGGCAGGTGGAAGTTGTAAACAAAACTCTTAAGACTACTCTACAGTGAACTATCAACTCAGTCAAGTCAAATTGGCATTTGATGTTATACTCGGCATTATGGACTTACCGAACATCTGTTAAGACGGCAACCAGTTTCTCACCTTTTCAACTCGTTTATGGGCTGGAGGCAGTCTTGCCCATCGAATGTCAGATCCCATCTCTAAAATTGGCAGTACAATTATTGCCAGACACTTCTTCGCTTGAAGAGCGGTTAGTACACCTTGAGCAGCTCAATGAGCAACGTCACAATGCGGCCCTGGCCAACGAGGCTCACAAACATAAGGTCAAGTGTCAGTATGATAGGTCTGTTAGTCCTCAGATTTTCTCTGAGGGCGACCTTGTCCTGGTCTATGACTAATACAAGGACCCCCTGGGGGCAGGAAAGTTTAAACCCATGTGGTTCAGACCCTTCATCATAAAAGAGGTATTAAAAAAGGGTGCTTATCGTTTGGTTGATTTTGAAGGGAATGCTTTGGCAGAGCCTAGAAATGGGCTCTACCTCAAGAAGTATTACTCATAGACAGGTCACTGTGGGTAACTTTCTGTAACATATGTATAGTCTTTGTACTATTACTTTTTAAAGTTTCTTTTAAGTGTTATGGACGTGTCATTGATGTTATCTTTCGTCAATATGGCAGATGTCAAGTGATTCTGAGGTGTTCGTTGGGTATGCAGACGGAGCTAGTCGGCACACACAGAGGCTTGCCTCCGCAGCTTGGGTAATCTTTACACCTCAGGGCCATTTATTATCTTCCAGAGGTATATGCTTAGGTGACACCACAAATAATGTCGACGAGTATAGTGCAGTTATTGAGTTGCTTCGTGATGCCTCGCCATTGGGTATCTCTCATCTTCGGGTCTATCTCAACGCTCAACTGGTTCTGTCGCAGCTAAACAGAGTATATCGGGTTCATGATCCAACTTTACACTGATGGTTCCTTAGGGTACGTCTCTTAGAATGAAACTTTGATTATATTACATATTTTCATGTTCCTAGGAGATTAAACCAAATTACAGATACTCTAGCAAAATCAAATTTTAGATTGGCATATTGCACACATATGAAAGAACATTGACATAAGCATGTAAATACATTTTTGCACACGCGATCCTTAAGACACAAAAGATCAAAAAACCATATATAACACCATAAAACAACGAGAGTACATAGATGGACGCAAGCGCCTCAAAAATGGGACTAATAAACGAGTCACAGGGCTTATGCCCTCAAAAAATATATACAAGTAAGTGCTCGTGGCACGTCAAAAGTCTACATAGGTTCAGGGCCTATGGGCCCTGTTATAATAGTCCACAGCATGGACTAAATGCCTAAATAATCAGACCCACGTACGAGGTGCCCCCACGACGTGAGGCTACATGGATGGTGGCAGGTCCTCTATCTCTGCCATCGGGACTGTGCGAGTGAGTGCAGTGAAGTTCTACTCAACTCGTCTAAGGACTCTCTCAGCCTCCCCGGCTGGGAGGTTCCCTGCTACTGCTACTCCTCCAGCGGCGGCAGTTACGGCTTCTGACCGAGGACGACGCCTGTTCCGTGCATAATCAGTAGGTCGCATGGGTCCCACATCTGCATACAACAAACATTTACCCGTCAAATACACTGGCATACAAAAACAAAAAAAATGATATATATCACAAAAATGACATAAAAATTACATATGCAAACAAAAAAACTACAAAGGTGGAGACTTACCCATCTCCCCTCGCTCCTCACCAGGAGGCACGGGTATCTCAGGATCTCTAGAAAAATCTATCCCTGCATATGGGTAGTCCTCGATCACAGGGATCTGCCATGACAGCCACGAAAAGAATGCATCATTGAAGGACTCATTGGTCCTTCCACCACCCTGTCGCGGCAGTAATACTGCCCATCTACACACTGCGGGAAATGAGGCCCGATGTCCTCGTACTACTTCCCGAGGGCTAAAGCTCAGAACTCTCTCGAAGAAAAATGAACACAAGATCGTCTTGAACCCGAAATTCCTTTGTGTCCATTATCGGCAATCTGTCAATTGCCTCTTCATGCACTCCAGTAATGTAGTACTCCAGTCAAAAATCTATGCATTCAAGCACTGGATCGCACAGTTCATCTGTGCGCGAGAAGCCTGATGCAAGGCTATCGAACCGGTAATCCGCCCAATCAGTAATAATATTGCCTGCAGTGATAGGTTAGTGATCTTACTGATAGGTACCTGGGATCCCGCACAATCAGTCCCAGCCTCACAGTGCTCGGCTATCAGTTCCGAGATCTTACTCAGTCCCACATGAAAGGTCCTAAAGTTGACTGGTTCCCCTCTCCTTGAGAGGCCAGTCAAAAAATAGATATCCTCGGTGGTGGGCACCAATGATTTCCCCTCTATCATAAAGGCATTTGCATCAGGGTGCCAGTAGTCGATCAAGGCATTCAGTAGCCTTGGTTGTGCACGCATAAACGGACACAGAAAGAACTTCAGTAAATCGCATTGCATCAACATGGCCATGACATTCGGATCTGCCGCAACCAACTCACTGACTGCTTCATGCTCTCTTTCCCTCCACTGGACATACATCCTTCCAACACAACAAGGTTCAGGAGGGCCGGCACTTGCCTTTTAATTCTTTTTTTCTACAAAGGAATGTCCACGCAAGTTTTCGAGGCGACAGTCGCGTGTACACGCGAGCAGCCTTTACTCTACCCGCGTGTACCTAGGGCCGACTTTTTTAAGGTCGGCGCCCACCCAAAAAATGAACTTAAAAACAAAATTGAAGAATTGAATAGCTAGATAAGGGAGTTTGTACTTACTTGGTCCAAGCGGAAGTTTTTTTCGTCCACTGTAGCTCCCGGAATCACCGTTTTTAGCAAAGGGGGCTTTTGGCTCCAGAGTCAATTTCCAAATTAGCAATGGTGATAATGAGCTGACAGCTTCTATTTATAGACTTTTGGCCTCTTTTTGTCACTTTTTTGGCCTCCCTTATCAGTTTCTTTATACCAAAAACCATTTTGAGTGATTCTGGAGGTATATGGGAGGGATTTGATCGGGTATTGGGACACTTTTTTGAGTTTTGAGAAAATTTTGAAGGTCCATAAAAAAATTTCCAAGAATCAACTTAAGCATATAGGTTAGGTTATTACCCCAACTTTTGCGTCTCATTGTCTTTTTCCTATGCTATAGGATCAATCCCATCAAGTTGTGACATGGAACCATCATATCCGATTTAGAAGTGTCGCAACTTGGTGGTAGAGATTACCAGAACATGGATGCCCTAGGTAGGTCCTGGTTGCATTATGGTGTCCATGTCGTCTCTAAAACACTATAGGCTCTGGAGTCCTTATAGTCTTTCCTGAATATGAGTTTGAGCCTTATTTGCATGACTCTTCCTCACTCTTTGTCTCACCCTCAGGACTCCCAAAAAATATGCAGGTCTCCTTTTAAGCCCTTTTCAGACCCTCTAAAGATGAAAAGATTGTCGAGCGATCTTGTGGACTTTCACGCTCATTAAATTGAAATTTGAAGTCACGTCTGTCCTGCAGTAGTTTACCCCTTTTTCGGTCCGGACGGTCAACTGTACGAACAAAGGTATACTCTATCAAATTTTTGTTCTTTAGAAGAGTACTCTCAGGTATAATTTTATCCCTTTTTCGGGCCTGAGGGACTAAACTTACGAAAAAGGAACCCCCACGGAGTCCATAATTAAGCTCTTTTCAAACTCCCTAAAATTGAAAAGATCGTCGAGTGACCTTATTCTTTCACACTCGTTAAATTGGTCCAAAATAATATTCCTGACGAAATCCATAATTAAGCTTTTTTCAGACTCCTTAAAAGTGAAAAAATAGTCGAGTGATCTTGTCCTTGTCACACTCGTTAAAATGGTTTTGAATCGACGTCTAATCGGTGCTAGTTTATCCCTTTTTCGAACCGACTAGACTATCTTCGAAAAAGGTACCCCAATGGAGTCTCCTTTTATGTTTTTTCAGACTCTCTAAATATGAAAAACCATCGAGCTTACATTCTTTGGGCTCGTTAAACTTACATCAAAGGACGTTACCATTGTTTGTTTTATCAACCGCATTTGCATACCTTATCCACCAGCCTTGTGACAGTTTGCTTATGTGTCTTAACACCTTTGGCCGCCGGAGGATTTTTCCCGAGTATCATTTTACCAGAACATCAGTCTTGTCCTTGTGTCTTGAGCTTGTATGTTTGCAATACTCGTTCCTCCATTGTAACGTAATATTCATTTATTCTTTTTCCAAAATTATCGAAAAGAACAAAAAAATCAAATATACCCCAAAAAGAGGATGGGAAAAGTATTTTCTTTATTGGCAGCATAATGAGTCGCCCTTGGATAAATCACATCTATCTGTTTGATCATCAGACTATGGGATGTAGTACGACCTTAGGAATATTTTCTCGCTATATAGAGTTGTGTCCTCCATCGTTTGGTTATTCTTCCAAACATATGGAGAGTTTGCGTTGCCTCCTGCTTCGTAGATTTATGATTAACATATATGTTGCATGAGCCTCATCACGTGTCGTGCTATTGTCCAAGGGAAGTTTTTCACTAAGCCTGAGTCGACCCCTCTGCAAAATGTCTCTTTTCCGCATATCCGGCCATCCCGAACATCCAATCAAGTCCTTGTTCGAAATCATTGAAGCCTTCAATCTGATCATCAAGATTATCACATCAATGATCGACGAGTCGTCGAAGACCTCTGGGTAGTGCAGTCGTACACTCATATTACACTCCTACCTGAGTTTTGAAGATTTTGAAGTTGTTGCTCGAGCTCTGAAGATCTCATCTCTAGCCGTCAGGCTGAATCAGCTTCTGGAAGATGGATACTCTACATGTATATCTTTCTGATTTCGAGATGTAGCTCCGCTGTGTATTTTTCGCGGATACTCTTTATAGTTATTTAACATGGATCTACAGTGTATTTTATTGGTAGCCATGGTTCTATTTTATCCCAAGCATGGGTATGCCCGCCTCGGTGAGACATTTGTTATTTTTCAAATGGCACCTCCTGGTTCATGATCCTTGGGCTTAATCGTTCGACACATCAGTAAAGATTGGTAATGTATTTCGGCCATCAGATACTCTTCTTACCTCACACATTAGGGGGCATCTATTATAACCCTAAATTGCACCACATATGCTTACCTGGCATCAGGCCAACTCATTTCCCTTCTTTTCTAAAACTCTGCTGAAAAACTCTTTGAAAATCCTCTTGTGTAAAGGCCCACGCGCCCTAACCCATTATTGCACGCGTGTACACGCTGGCTGACTCACAACATCCCGCGTGTACCTACAAAAGCACGAAAAAAGGAAAGTTTTCGATGGAACAAAAAGCTATGGGTGAGTTAACTAAAACTCCCGACCATGCATGGCCGAGGGTTCATCCAAAACCCTAGCTCCTTCTAGCCTATAAAAGAAGGGGTAGGGGTACCATTTGGAAGAGGAAAAAATATAGCGAAGAAACTTTGCCCATTTACATATTCCATTGTCCCAACCCTTTAGCCTTTCCTCATGCCAAAGGAGATTTAACGCAAAGCAGTTGAAGGACAGAAGAAGAGGAGCCCAGGATCAAGTTCAAGGAGCGGTGGTCGGTCTCAGCTTTTGTAAGTTGACTCACTTTATGTAATGAAAAGAATGTTTTTCCCGTCCCAATTCATGAGCTGCCTATGGTTTGATTAGTTTATGTTTGATTTCTAACCCTTGAGTATAGAAGTAGTATGCATGCATAGTTGTTGTTTGTCTTGAGTGCAGGTCATCTTTGGAAGGAGCAGCGCAAACAAGTAATCAAGCACAAGGGAGGATCGACATCGAACGCTGGTAATAAGGTAGGTGATCCTTTCCATGCATTTACTGAGGAAAAGAGATTTAAATCTAGGGATGTAGGTAGAAGGTAGTTTCTATTCGGTCAAATCTGCATGCAAAGTCTGAACTCTATTTTGCTAGTCCGTAGGGTGTTTTTCCCAACAACATACATGAGGATGGAATCTTTGCAATGATAAATTAGCTCAGAAAAATTGTGAGCTCCAAACCCTAATGCTCCTCAAACAAACCAAATGAGCTTCAAAACTATTGTTCCATCACCTTAACCCTTACGTTTCCCATGCATTTATTATCACAACGCTCAGAATTGTTACAAATACAAATAACCATTAATACATGCATTTGTGCCACATATGGATCACATATGACATATATCAAAGTGGTAAGGTGTGTGACAAACAATCAATTGTTTAAAAATTGTAATGTTATCAATATTGTTGATTTTTAACCCTTCAACCCAACACCCAACAATTAGCTCAAAATAAAATCTATTTATCTACTAAAATCACAGTTGAGTAATCAATGAAATATGCAATGGAAGCATAAACAAGGAAACCAAAATCAAGCACACATAAACACCAATATTTTCAAGTGTAAACCCCTGGAAAAACCCCGGAGGGAGAATGATTTTATTATGCTAAAATCAAGGCTTCCGTAATAGGGATAATGGCCCACCAAGAGAAATACAATGCAGAAAAACCTGGAAAATTTTGACTTGTTGTATGAACCAGAAGTGCATGTTTTTCGAGGTGTACGTGATTCACCTTCTTGTGAACCGCATATGTACGCGACTATCCCCATTGTGACCCACATACATGTACAAAAAATATGTATGTCAAGCTTCGTATGACATGACACTTCCCTGTGAATTCCTTTGACTGAAAACCACCCATGTTGTCTCTATTAATTCTATCTTCTCCATGACCTAATCTCTATATGGAAGTCCTTCTCCACCTATCCAAGATCTTGAATTACAGTTCTTCATGATTCAATCCTCTCGAAAGTAATCCTCTATTCTCAAGTATCAAGTGTGTCAAGTATATCTTCTCCTTCACCCTAGCCTTGCTTTTATAATCACAAGTTATAATATATTTCTATTCTCACTTGATATTTAGATTGCATGCAAAGATTGCATGCTAAGATTACAAGCTAAGTACGTTTAGCACTTTCCTTAAATAACTCAATTAACTAATTAGATAATTAATTAATATAAACAATTTACTTTAATAATTCATTTAATTAAAGAAAATCCAAGAGTAGAAGGCTTTGAACGATTTCCACATATCTATACACATAGACATGTGCGTAAATACTTGTCTGATGCTACCACAATCATAACCACTCCCTTTTAGCGAAGAAGGTATTCTACACCACTCCAAGTCTGTCTATGAAGAACACAAACTCCCCTTTCTCCAAGGGCTTGGTCAGAATATTTGCAACCTGCTTATCTATGGAAATATATTGAAGCTTCACTGCTCCCTTATGGATCCTATCCTAGATGAAGTGGTATATGATCTCAATATGCTTGGACTTGTCATGGAATGTTGGATTCTCCGAGAGTTTGATACAACTTTGATTATCGTAGTATATCACCATAGGCCCAAACTCTTGATCAAATAAATCTATAAGCAATTTGTGAAGCCAAATATCCTTACAACTAGCCATACGCATTGCATATACTTTGCCTCTGCTGAAATGAGTGCTACCAAAGTTTGATTCCTACTGAACCAAGTAATCATTATTGATCCCAAGTTGAAGCAGCACCCTAAGGTTCTCTTTCTGTCTACTGCTCTACCTGCCCAATTCGAGTTTGTATATCCCTATAACTTAACTCCATCTCCTCCAAGATACCTCAATCCATACTTCATTGTACCTCTCAAATACTTGAGCACATTCTTTGTTGTGATCCAATGCACCTGCCTTGGCTCCCCCATGAACTGACTCGGGGTGTTCACAATAAAAAAAATATTTGTCTTGGTGTTGAACAAATACATCAAGGACCCTATCAGTTGTTTGTATATCCTAGGATCCACCAAATCTGCTATGGATTTGAGATCTGGGTTCCCCTCAGAGCACCTGCTCTGATACCATGTTGATTTTTAACACTTCAACCCAACACCCGACAATTATCTCAAAACAAAATTTATTTATCTACTAAAAGCACATATGAGTAATAAATGAAATATGCAGCGGAAGCATAAACAAGGAAACCAAAATCAAGCACACATAAACAGCAATATTTTCGGGTATAAACCCCTGAAAAATCCTCGGAGGGAAAACCAGTGTTGACAATGATTTTATTATGCTAAAATCAAGACTCACATAATAGGGATAATGGCCCACTGAGAGAAATACAACTACAGATAAACCTAGCAAAGTCTGACCTGTTGTACGAACTAGAATTGCATGGTCTTCGAGGAGTACATGATTCACCTTCTTGTGAACCTCGTATGTACATGACTCTCTCCACTATGACCTGCATACATATATGGAAAACCTGTAGGACAAGCTTTTTACAACATGACACTTCCATGTGACTTCCTCTAACTGAAAAACACATGTGTTGCCTTTGTTCTCTCTTCTCCTTTACCTGATCTCTATATGGAAGTCCTTCTCCACCTATCAAAGATCTTGATTCACAATCCTTCATGATTCAATCCTCTCGAAAGTAATCCTCTACTCTCAAGTATCAAGTGTGTCGAGTATATCGTATCCTTCACCCTAGCCTTGCTTTTGTAATCATGAGTTATAATCTATTTCTAATCTCACTTGAGATTTAGATTGCGTACTAAGATCACATGCTGAGTACTTTTAGCACTTTCCTTATATAACTCAATTAACTAATTACATAATTAATTAATAAAAGCAATTTACTTTAATAATTCATTTAATTAAAGTAAATCCAAGAGTAGAAGGCTTTAGACGATTTCCACATGTCTAGACACATCAACCTTTGAGGAAATACTTGTTTGGTGCTACCACAAGCATCAACATATATCAAAGTGGTAAGGTGTGTGACTAGCAATCAATTGTTTCAAAATTGTAATGTTATCAATACATATATATCCCAAACCTTAAATTTCCCCTTTGATCTGTATGTGAAACATACAACATAACTTAAACATGTAGCACAACCCAAATACTATAACTCATGACCATGCCATATCATCAAATAATTTCATTAAAAAGACGTGCATGAGCTATAACCATTCCAGTCACAACATGAAATGATACCCTTTGGAACTCATTGCATAATCTTCCTAGTGGGACCCTAGCATACCTTAGCAAAGTAATGGTTAGGATTAAATTAGTCTTGCAATCCTTCGCAATATTTATAAAGGTTGCCCAAATATGTATATTGGGTTAACACATGGTAGTAATTTGCCTCAAACACCTCCACTTCATCAACAATGTAACACACCTGACCCCACTAAATATTCTTAGGGTGTTGGGATGTCTAATTTCATCTTTCACTTAACTAAGGACTCGGGTTTGATTCTTCTACTTTCTCATCATCATGATATACATGAGAACTTCTCTTATCACAGAATCCACTATGTTGAATCTTGTTCATTCAACACCCAAATCCCAACGAAACTGCTCGAAGGGTTCACCAAGAAGACTAGGAACCAAGTATTCTCGATTGGACGATTGGAATTCATTTTGCTCGACCAGATCAATGGTCGGTAGTGAGTCTGAATTTTTGCTTGTCGGAATAGCAGGTTAAGTGACTCACATTCTCATCCTGATTGCACCTCTCCTATAGATTGTTCATATTGATCCAATACTCCTCAGGGATAGAAATCGACTATCCTGAATACATCGACACCTCTATATACTCAGCATTTAATTCCCCTCTCATCATATATATCTTGTGTGAATAGTTGGGGCCCTTGACAGATCTATGATTGTGATTACATTGGACACCCTTCCCGCAAATCAACGGTTCATAACCATTGAGGGTCCTTTGTCATCAGAGTGAAACCACTTTGAGTGATCACAAATCTTTTCGATCAACACTCTCCGATGAGATTGTTCTGATGACACTCTCACAAGTCTTGGTTAGACCACTCAATTTAGGTTGCCCAAGCTATATATAATGCAAGAGGAAGCCAAATGTTGGGCATCAATTTTCCCATTTAAATCATTTTTTCCAAGAATATATCCAATGAATAGAGGATTCTAAATTCCAGGCATGAAATTTCCCGTACAAATCAATTCACCCATACACAATTCCAATTCCAAGAACAATGCCAAAATTGGGTATGGCTTGCCCTTACAAACAAATTCACCCATGCTTATCTATAATATATAAATATTTTCAAATTTGGGCATTTATTTTCCCATGCATAGTTGCAATGCAAGGAAAATACCACTTATGGGCATCTAAATAACCATGATGTCCAATCTTGGTTCCACAAGCACACATGCATCCATTAATACAAACATGAAATAACAAGAACATAGAGCTATAGGTCTAGAATGGGTTTACGACTCGTAGGAAATTGCCCATTAACAAATCAATTGAACCAAATGAAGGCACCAAAAGAGGAAATGGATTTTACTAGGGACAAATTATTTATTTTCTGTTGAATATCATGTCGATATAGCTAAATACCAAATGGAAATATAAGTGTAAATAACTCATACATCGCATGTGTTAGTGAATATATAAGTGTAGCGTGCTATTTCAGAAGATTTAAGCAAATATACATACCGACGAACCCATTCAAAGGTGCATGTATGTGTTTGAGCAACGTACGATCTTGTGGGAAATTTAATTCACTGAGTACTGGTGAAATATCGTTGGAGCATACCCAACAATGACTAGGTGACAATTATGTGATGTATTGAGGGCATGAGGCAAGAAATAAAAAACTAGTGACATTGCAAGCTGGAGAACTTTGCAATAACAACACTAAATTAAACCCAACGAACCAATCAAATGAATTAAATGTTTAGGGTTAATGGTATATCATTGTAGGGATTATAGGTATTAAATTCATGATGTTGAAATTAATTACCACCAAAACAAAAGGAATTAACTAAATCAAGATGCAATCTAATCCAAAAAACACCACGAAGTTAAGCTAAAACCATACTGTGAAACTAACTCAAGAGACCAATCTAAAAATAGAGATTTGAATACTTAAATATGATTTTTCAAGCCAAGGACAAAGATTACCTCAAAATATTGGAAATGTTATATAGTTAAAATGGTTATCCAGTTGATCACCCAAGGGATCACTTCCCCATACCAACTATCGGGTTAATAACATCGTTAATCCATATGTAACCAAATATGTACACAAAAAAAATTAAGAAATAAATTACAATATGAATACCAATGAAATTATACCCGACTCGTATGTAGTCACCTCAAATTTTACAATGCTCCATCTGTTAGCTCCAATTTCCTTACATTGCCAACTCTTAGTCAATTTCCTCCTAGCCATACTTAGGGAAAACTTCTTTCCCTGAGACCCCTAATTGTGTGGGCTCATAAATATTTTTAGATGTAGAATATACACAGTCTGGATCTTACCATCCACTATCAAACATCCAAATTAGTAATGTTATCTTCCTTCCATATCCATTTATCATTCAGTTAAATTTTTCCATCCCGACAGAATTCCTGCAGCATATTTGTACTCTCCAGATTACTGCACCCCCCCTCCCCAAACCATGGATTTTTCCATCTATTTATACACCTAGTGAGGCTAACCACCTCAACCCCCTTCATGCAAAATTAGCATTTTTCCCCTTTTGTTTTTGTTATAAAATCTCTATTATTCATCATTCTTTCCTACCCCCATGTGTCATTCCCCCACCCTTTTTTAATTATTCATTTTTTTAAGGAATAATTTACTTTTAAAATAAAATAATAGTATTTTTAAGATCCCCCTAGAAGTGGGTAGTTAATTTATGAATTAATTCAACCATATAGTCTTTTTAATTTTACCTTTGCTCAATTTGGCATTTGGAAGAATTAGTTACTAGGGAGTAAGATCATCCCACCTTACTGTCCACCCCCAATCATAAGAACCATATATTCTTCAATTAGAGACTACAAGCCTCTATTGAGACTCTGTGCCTTAGTTGAGACTCTACGTCTCCATTAAGAATTCATTTGATATGGCCCACACCCATCTGTTGGCAAGTTGGCTAGGCTTGACATGTATCCTGCATATGCAATAATCACACATATTAGGTAGATCGATATCATATAAGAACCATAATAATTTATTGCTTTATATTACTATTTACCCTCTACGGATATATATCGTTTGACTCCCAACCTGGAGTTCTCCCAAACAACCATATCGACTTGTGTCCCCCTCAAGTAACCAATGTCTTGCACCACTTAAATCATGTTACAACTCATTCATGTAGATATAGAATGTAAGCAACATAATATCAACGAAAATCAATTGGTTCCATTAAGATTTTACGACATTTAATTTTTCTTCCATAACCATCCTCTTCCTTTAACAAACTCCACCCAAAAGTCCTGAAGGTCCTATCCACTTGACACAACATGCACTTATTCACAACATAAGTATTCATTTTATGTTCAAGCATATATCAATCATAATGTATATGCTAAACTACCTAACAATTAAGACTATCAAATGTGTCATATCAATCAAGTACATTCCACAAGTCACATGCATATAGCATAATCAGAAACATGGTCACTAAACTCTTCAGTCAATCCTCAGATTAACCTCCTAATCATTCTCAAAGTAGAGTTAGGCAAGGAGGGGCATTACACCTTCAATCTAAATTTTGGTATATTACCATCAAGTATGATTCTCGTCATTATGAATAGATTAATTGGGATTGAACATGAGATAAACCATCTAATCAATGATCAATTGTGGGAATTTATTCCTAATGGAAGGTGGGTTATTGTTAATGGGAATGGGGACCAATGTACTAGTGTGATGGATCTCTGGGGTGTGACTAGATGAGTTAGATTTGAGCATGGAAGGAACTATCCAACCAAGGATTAACGACGTGAATCACTTTCAAATGCAAGGTACCCCATTCATGGTAGGAGTGGTTACCAAGGTACTAAGAAGTATTTAGATCAAATCCCCAATACAAGAAGCATTGTAGTCAATGGGGGAAGACCCATAAGAAGAAGAACAATGATGAAATCTCTTTAACCAACACATGGTGATAAGAGTGATGAAGAAATACCAAGTCCTAGACTTGACACATAAGAATCATGATAAGGAGGAGTGGCACAAGACTTCCCTTGACATAGAACAAAGACATGGATTGACCTAAGCAATAACCACAACTAAAATGATGGAGGGATGAATCAACCAATGTCGAACTGGGGACAATAGGATGAGTGATATTTGAGAGGAAAGTGGAGTAGAAAAAATGTCTCAATGACTATGGTGATGGGGTGGAAGGATGAAAATGGGTGACTCAATGCATATGCTTAAGTCAAGGGTGACACTAATGTCCACCCATACGCATGGACTAAGAATATATCCTTTTCAGTTTTGATCGTAAAAGCCACAGTATAGTCATTAGATTGTCGACGTTTCGGATCCAGAGCAGGATCCATCTTCAGGACAAAGAGCCTGCTCAAAAATGAAAATCCCACCCACAGCAATCTCACTCATCAATATATCCTTTATTTCTCACTTAAAATAATAATAATAATAATAATAATAATTTGTTGTTGTTTTCTATTTGTTTGAAACAATGAAAAAATCATTAATGATCTGAAGACAAGGCAAGTGTCAAGTTGCAAGAAAAATAGTTCTCAAACACGCGACAGAATATAAACTCAAAAGTAAGCAAATATGTGAATGAGAAGTAGATAATGGACATCATAGTGCATGTTCCCTCTTCAAATGGTAATAATTTGCATGTGTTTGGAGCTAAAAATCCCAATAGAAACAAATAGATGGACTGAGCAATGAATGACAAAGTGTAACAGAAAAAAAGGACAGGATCATAAAGGAAGTGGCTAGAAATTGATAAGAGTAGAGAATTAGGCTCAAAATGCAATCTTAGAGAAGAAGGGTTCCCAATTTTATAGAAAAAACTTTGGATAGGTGCCGAAATAAAATGGTGTGCTAAAATAGGGTGAGACATCAAGTAAGGCTTGAATATTCGATGCTTACTAAAAAGGGAAAATAAAAAAGTCTAAAACACCAACATCGTATGGGGTGGACCCAATGGAAAATAAGCATGACATAAGATTTAAAATGTAATGTTTGCCTAAATCTACTAATTAATTCAAGAATATACTTACATAAGTCCAATGTTGGCTAGTTCAAAGTCCCACACCCAAGAAACAACAACTTAAAAATATTGTCTTGGATGTCTTGGAATAAATTTGTATGGCTTGTTATCTATTCGAGGGTGCAATCAACCTTAATACTTTATAAAAACACCTAGTTTGGTGGCCATATCAACAGTTATGGTTTTAGAAATATGGATATTTCTAGGGGGCTAAAGTATTTGGAATTAAGGGCATATTGATTCGATCAAGGGAGTGTTCCCATCAAGAGAAATTAAGACCGAGGATGAAGATCATCCCAAGGGACATATGAGGTAGTAATATGCTTTAGGATTTCTTCAACTTTTGGTAAGAATGTTTCCAAATAGATAGGAAGAATAGATGATACAATTGAGTGAGGGTGGGAGGTGTATCAAATGTATCCGCGTGGGAAGATGCTTGAACTTAAGTCAAAGAAAGGATTTTAGGGTAGGATAGGATTTGCCTCAATGCAGGTGGAAATTGCGAGAATAGGTGGTGTGGACCCATATTGAATTTACAAAGGTGGTAAACGGTACACCCCAAGAAAATATGAGTGTTGAAAGAGACCAAGGCCAACATCCAAAACAATAAGGATTGACTTAATTACACCTACAAAAGGTAAAACATTGTTAATATGAGAATTCAAGTGGGACTAATAGTATGTAGGTTGGTTAATGGTCACAAATCTACTTGAATGGGGGGATTACATAATACAAAACACCGAAGACATTATCACCTTCATGGCATACATCCAATTTCTCCTCATTGATGTCAAAAAAAGAGTGTTTCGAAACGAACATCTCAACCTCCCGTGAGGCTAGGCGGGAAGAGATGAGAATGTTACCCTAAGTTTTATGCCCCAAAAATAAAGTACATTAAACCCTATAGTTAAAGAATCTAAACATAAATCTTTATTTATGATTTTTCAATCATTAAATTTTTATGTATTTTATGACTTTATAATTTTTATATTTTATGATTTTATAATTTTTATATTTTACTTTTACCATAAATAAAGTAAAATCTTTATTTATGATTTTGCAATCATTAAATTTTTATGTATTTTATGACTTTATAATTTTTATATTTTATTTTTAACATAAATCTTTATTTATGATTTTGCAATCATTAAATTTTTATGTATTTTATGACTTTATAATTTTTATATTTTACTTTTATAGTAAATGAAATGTAAATTAAACAAAAAAAAATTATGGAAAATTAATAAAGTGCAAGTGCTAAAATAAAATAGTTATAAAGAAACAGAAACAAATTAAAATTAATTAAGTAACAAAAACCCTAAAATATTGAAATGATTTCTTTATTTTGTTTTCTTTAACATGTTAAACTAATAAAATGAAACTTTTATTTTGTTTTCTTTAACATGTTAAACTAATAAAATGAAACTAATATTTTTTTAGTGCGAATGATACTATGGTAAAATAAATAAAAGATGAGTGATTGTGTACAATTGAAATTATTTAAAGAAACAAAAAAAATTAACATTATTTAGTCCCGACCTGATCTTACCCTACTTGGTGTTTTTATGTTTAAGTTAATATAACAATAAATAAAAAATGAAAAAAAATTAACATTATTTTGTGTTTTTATGTTTCCAAATATTGAAAAGTTAATATAACAATAGTGATTATGTACAATTGAAATTATTTAAAGAAACAAAAAAGAATTAATATTATTTTGTGTTTCCAAATATTGAAAAGTTAATATAACAATAGTGATTATGTACCATTGAAATTATTTAAAGAAACAAAAAAGAATTAATATTATTTTGTGTTTCCAAATATTGAGTTAAAATAAATGAGTAAAACTTAAACTAATAAAATAAAACAATATAAAAAAAAAAAAAAGTTTAAATACAAAATTAAAGAAGTGAATAAGTTAAAATGTGTTTTGCATTTTTATTCTTTTTGTGTGGCATAAAAGAAAATGAATGAAATGAAAATAGAATAACAAGAAGATATTTTCATAGCTTGGAAAAGTTTGATATTTTATTTAGATATAATCCCATACATTCTCATAGATTTTAAGAAGTTTTTGAATTTCTGTGTGAATTTGAACTAGAGTTTTTGTCTTTAACCATTCTAGATGGAGTTAGCTTTATACAACATAATAGCCAAGTACGAAAGAAAATAAAGAAAGATTAAGTTGGACACTGAATAGAGAAATGGTAGTGAAGCACAAGGTGAAAATCTACATACCAGAAAATTGATTAGCACTAAAAAACTCAGACTTAAAACACAACAAACTTAGTAAGAAAACCATTTACCCCATAAACACAAGCAAAATCAAGCTTGCTCCGTCCCTTATGTTACTTTGAAAGACATCCCTGTTATCAATAGATTCATCAATTCCTTGTTGAAAATGGATGGAGGGTGAATGATAAAAATGAAAGATGAACCTCACAAGACTCCTTGCATACCTCTCTCCAAAATCTTTTCCTCTCCCTAAACTGGTTGTTCCTTGCTCATTTTATTTCATCTGATGGGTGGTTTTGGTAGTTTGGGCCATTAAAATCTGAAGCAAACCACTTGGGGTAAATAAATAAAATTCAATTTTGGAAAAGTAATAATTCCACATGTCAATCATGTTTGTTCCCAGTTGATCATGCTCTTTTATGATAAATGGTTGGTCGATGTACTTGTAACACATTGTAATATTTGTTTTCTTCTAGTTATATCGTAACATCATGGTTGAGAATCCCATTTAATCTTTATCGATCCTAGTTCGTTATTTTAGGTATTCCACGAAAAGTTTGCCAAAATTGCTTCTTGCAACCTTACTCAACACTTGATGATCAGAGTTGTCAATAGTTGCAAAGTAAATGTTTCATGCAACAGTCATCTTTTGTTAGTAAATTCAGTAAGAGATAAATGTTTTGTCCCTCTCTAAACAACAATTCTGAACATGGAGATTTGCTTCTTCTCATGAACACATCCAAAACTTAACCTATAGTTATTGAAAATCAGCAACAATCTTCTTTGTGGTATGTCTACCCTGGCCAAAGACTAAAGACATGGGTACTTTTTCACTTGAAGATCTCTTTGTGATGACAACAGGGTCAAAATCAGGACCTCGCGCATCTTGAATCTTGCACCAAAAGATGATCTGATATGTATTCACATTCATGTAACTGGCGGTATCCAAGTTTTGATCTCACCGATTATACATTTTTCAAGAGTTTCGCCCATGTCTTGGGACAAACTTCACATAAATAGATTGGGCCAAAACATACATAATGTACCCTTAAAAATGTGCTTCTTCGAAAGAACACATAATATGTGGGTGAATTACACTTAGCATTAATGCTTGAAGGTGGACTATGAATTGTTAGAAAAACAGGATCACGGAGCAATAAAATAAAACACAGAAGATACACAATACAATAAAGACACAAATATATGTGGTTCACCCAGTGTGGGCTACGTCCACCAGAGAAATTGCCAGGTCCTTCCTTTATTCTTATCCAAGAAATGAAGGGATACAACCTACAACACACCCGATGTGACTTCCTCATATTTCTCTCACAGTCTCCTCACTCAAAATACAATATTCACAATCATCCATAGTCGCAATACATTTCCCTCATAAAAGAGGGTTGCCTTCTAGGGAAAAAAACCCTAACATAACTTCTACCATCAAATCTATGACCTTATAATGAACGGACTAGATTTAATATGAAATTAAAATATACATTTACAAGGCAATTTTTCCTTCGGGTGCTCGCTTGCCCCCAGACCCCGTAGGGGGGGTAACCCCCCCTACACTCCACCACGTGGACGAGTGTACATTCTTCTGGGGTGTTAATTCTTCATGGGGTATAAAAATGGATGAAAACAAAGATCAATGAATCAGGAAGATAATCAGGCTCCACAACCAACAATCTCCCACTTGGAGACTGATCTCAACAAATCCACTATTGTTGTATCTGTTGGACTATGATCCTTCTTAGACCTGGAAAAATTCTCATATTAATCTTCATGCTTGAAGACCAACTGAAACTGAGCAGGAACTCAGTTTCTCCCTAGTTACTCCCTAGTTACTCCCTTAGTTAACATGTATGTAGGATTCTGGCTAGTGTGTATCTTTTCCAACTTAAAATGTCCATCTTCCAAGACAAATCGTATGAAATGGTACATGAGTTGTATATGCTTAGTCTTCGAATGGAAGGTTGAGTTATTTGCAAGATGAATGGCACTCTCACTGTCACAGTACAACCTGTTATTCTCTTGCTTATTTCCCAATTCCTCCATAAACCTATGTAACCAAATCATCTATTTACTAGCCTTTGTAGCAACAACATACTATGCCTCTATTGTTGAAAGCGCAACAACCTTTTGCAGTTTCGAAATCCAACTTACTGCAGTTCCACCTATAGTAAAAACATACCCTGTGTTGCTCCTCATGCTATATTTATCACCTGCCATATATGAAAAAACAAATCCCTGTAGAATAGTGCCTGAACCTTCAAAACATAATGCATAAGTAGCAGTACCTCTCAAATACATGAGAATCCACTTTACTGCCTCCCAATGTTCTTTACCTAGATTGTTCATATCTCACAACTCCCACTGCATGTGCAATATCTGGTCTTGTGCAAACCATTGCATACATCAAGCTCCCAATTGTTAATGAATAAGGGACCCTAGACCTGTATTTTATCTCCTCTTGTGTCTTAGGACACATTTCATTAGTTAATTTGAAATTGTTGGCCAAAGGTGTACTAACTGGTTTTGCATTTTGCATTCTAAACCTCTCCAACACCTTCTCTATGTACTCACCCTGAGACAATGTCAATTTGTGATTTTTCCTTTCTCTTGTTATTCTCATACCAAGGATTTTCTTTGCAGCACCCAAATCCTTCATCGCAAATGAATTATCTAATTTTTTCTTGAACACGTTTATATCCTACATATTAGACCATGCAACAAGCATGTCATCTACATACAATAGCAAGATAATATAGCTTCCATTTTCTAGCCTTTTAAAATAAACACAGTGATCAGAATGACATCTAGTATAACTTTGTTCTATCATAAACCTGTCAAACTTAAAAAACCACTGCCTTGAAGCTTGCTTTAGGCCATACAAGCTCTTCTTCAACCTGCATAGCAAATTCTTCTTCCCTTTGACCTCATACCCATGTGCTTGTTGCATATAAATCTCTTCCTCCAAATCCCCATAGAGAAAAGTTGTTTTTACATCTAATTGTTCAAGATGTAAATCTTCTACTGCCACAAGACTTAAAATAATCCTAATTGAAGTCATTTTAACAACAGGAGAAAATATTTCATCAAAATCTATACCTTTATTTTATGCAAACGCCTTTACAACAAATCTAGCACTGTACCATTTTTTCCCTCCATATTCTTCCTTCAAATTGTAAACCCATTTATTATGTAATGTTGTTTTTCTTGCAGGCAACTGAACCAAATCCCAAATCTGGTTATTTACCAAGGAATCCATTTCCTCTTTCATTCCTTTATCCCACTTCTTTTTGGAGTCTACTTGCATTGCCTCTTCATAACATTCTGGTTCACCAGAATCAATCAACAATAAATAATACATGGAAGGAGAGTATCGTTCAGGGGTTCTACTTAACCTGGTAGAACTTCTAGCAACGCTTGTAGGAGTTTGAGGTACATGTTCCTCATGTTGTTGTACATTTTGATTTTCTAGTTCCTTTGGAATTTCTTTTTCAATGATCTCATCAAGCACTGTGTATTCTGGTTTTTTATTCTTCTTGTATCTTTCCCTGCAACTAATCTTTGTACATGACCTTCTCATTGAATATGAAATCTCTACTCCTAATGATTTTGGGATTTTCATAATTCCATAAGTGATAACCAAAATCATTAACACTGTATCTAATAAGGGTACACTTCTTGGATTTTGCCTCAAGCTTTGTTCTATTTTCTTTATCAATGTGGGCAAATGCTTCACAACCAAAAGTCTCCAAAAAAAAATAGTTTGCCTTTTTACCTGTCCATGCCTCCTCTAGAATTCCACCATCCAAAGAGCTTGAAGGTCCTTTGTTTACTAAGTAAACAACAATATCTACAACATCTTCTCAGAACTTCAAGGGCAACCCAACATGCAATCTCATACTCCTTGCACGCTCCATGATTGTCTTGTTCATCCTTTTTGACACACCATTTTCTTGTGGTGTTCCTAGAACTATCTTCTCTCTACGAATCCCATGGTATGAACAGTAATCATCAAACTCATTGCTGCAATATTCACCTCCATTGTCTAATCTGAGACACTTCAACCTTTTTCCTGTCTCATTCTCAACCAAAGCTTTCCATTTCTTAAAAGTATAAAAAAAATCATATTTTTGTTAAATGAAATAAACCCAAGTTTTTCTAGTTGCATCATCAATAAAAGTAACATAATAATGAGATCCACCAAGATATGATACCTAAGATGGTCCCCGTACATCTGTATGCACAAGCTCTAACCTTTCACTCTTCTTTTCTTTTCCAGCTTTGACAAATCTGACTCTCTTATGTTTTCCATAAACACAATGCTCACAAAAATCCAATTCAATTTGTTTAAGATCTGGCAACAAATTTATTTTGTGAAGTATCTGCATCCCCTTCTCACTCATGTGTCCAAGCCTATGATGCCACAATGTTGTATCCACTCCTATAGAACCTAAAGAGATAGAAGAGTCAGTATTACCAGTACATAAATACAATGTACCTACATTCTCTCCTTTTGTTATCACCAGTGATCCTTTGGTGACCTTCCACATCTTATCTGTAAATATGGATATACAACCTTCACTTTCCAACTACC